>VUQG01039720.1:0-11612 GCA_015106755.1 Etia nguti
ATTGTGTATCTCAACAACGTAAGCAGCACAATTCACACACACACACACACGCGCGCGCGTGGATATATACAGCTACACATGCATACACATACATACACAAACCTACACAAGCTGTGTAAACCAACCATAAATAACCAATCTAAATCTTATATACATAAAATACAGGATGACAGGAATGAAATGAAGTGAAATGAATACCACAGAATGTACATAAGGTGCAGTTGCAGTCTGGCAGTGGGAGCAGTGTGACAGTTCAACTGTTTAGGAGGTAATACTTGGATTACTGCCTTCCTATATATCTTCCCTGCTTGCAATGAAACATGCTGGTCATTATTCTCTTCGTCCAGAAGGTTACTTGTTGCTTTCTGTTTCATTTGCCCGAACTGAATTTGGCAAAAGTGCTTTTGTCCATTTAGCACCCTCTGTTTGGAACGAGCTGCAGAATGACTGGAAAATGACAGAATTCATTTCATTAAGTGCTTTTAAATCAAAACTAAGAATCCTTGAGGCCAAGTCCATAACATGCAGCGGTTTCAATTAGATTGTTTGTCATTTTAATTGAATTTTATTGAATTTTATTTTATTTTAATTTAATTTAATTTTTTTATTTTTGCATGTGTTTAATTCAGTAATTTTTGTAACTGTGAGACACTTGCTGCTGCCTATCTTGTCCAGGTCTCCCTTGAAAAAGAGGTTTTTAATCTCAATGGAATCTTCCTGGTTAAATAAAGGTAAAAAAAAACCAAAAAACTGGCCAGGTGGGCCAGAACTGGGGTCGGGTTCATCATGCTGGGCACGGCACAGTGTAGCTGACTGTAGACAATGCTCATGGCACCATGTGCTCCAACCGGTGCTCCTACCTTTACCCCAGTCTATTTGGGGGTTATGTTGGTGGAAGCCACGGGTAACCCAGAACCAGAGGGGTATCGGATCTCCTGGGTGAGGTGAGTCACGTCAGCTAACCGTGAGCCATTAAAAGCGGCCACATGTAGCGGCTCCACTAGGGGAACTAGTGGGATCTTTAGCTTCTGAGCTAGGCCCTCATTTAAAAACTCTGCTCTGCTCCAGAGTCAATTAATGCATTGCATGAATGAATTAATGAATGATCGGAGAGTTTAGCTGGGCAGATAAGGTGGGGAGACACACTCTTAGCCGCGCCCGTCAGTATCCCCACAGTTACTGACGAGCTAATTCTTTTTCCCGTGAAGGGCAAGCATGCAGCCTGCATCTCTGCCATCCAAAGACACTTTGTATATAGTTTATTTTATGTAAAATTCAACACTGAACTGCAAATTTAGTCTTTAACAAGGAAGCAATTTTTTATTGAGTATTTTCATAAAAGCTTTATTTTTATGCATTTACTACTACTAGGGAGAACACACATGAAGTTTAAAGCCTGGACAAGTTTAAAACCTTTCGTCCTTTACAATGGAAAATGACTGAAAAAAAGAAAAGAAAAGAAATTTAGAGCAGGTTGGACATGTTTATATTTGTTGTATATTTGAGTAATAAGAACTTCTTGTGCTGTGTGGGTGGTTGAAATTGCTATGGGCCTGCCCTTTAACCACTGCTCAAAAGCTTTGAAATTAAGCATTGCCAAGATTTTTCCAGTGTCAGTGGTAGGGTTTTAATGTACCCTCCACAACCATCTACAACCATTAAGAGTTTTTAAAAAAATGAAAACCTGGTTTATACAGTAACAGGAATAAGAAAATGGTTGGAGAAAGCATTTTTCTGTTCCCTTATTCAAAAGTGGTCACCACAGCAGGGTTTTATGTCTCTTAGTCTCAAACCACAGATCTTTTGTGTTTTTAGTGAATGTGTTAACCGCTGCACTGTGGAGTCAAAAAACAAGGAAAAAAGGTTTGACAGGCAGAAACTCTATTACTTCCATCATATATTGACTTGGCCTTATGGTTCTATTTCAACCTCCAGGAACCTCTGACGTGGACTTGAACGTAAATGAAAAAAACATCACTGGAAACCAGCACAAGGTAAGAAAGATATTAAGGACTAATTAATTTACTTTACCACACTGTATAACTCTTTACATACATTTAATTTCTTATTTGCTGCAGTCAAGGGACAGTTTTGAAGTCAACAAGAAGGAGTCACATGAAAGAGAAACTGAAAAACTGTTTGACAGACTTCACCTTCAAGACAATCTTCAAAACAACTTTCTACCAGCAGATTTTCTTCAGATACATCCACCTGTGAAACAGCACCATGTTACATCTGAGAAAGATCTAACACATACTTTTCTTCACAGGCTGATGATGTTAGATTACAGGGCCAGATATGTTTGTGTGAAATCAGACAGTCCTAAGGGGATGCATACAAAGCCTGTTCGAGTGATTGACATCACTAAGAAAGATTTCCTTAATTTGGATGTTTTTTTAAACACGAATTTAGACACAGATCTCACAGAACAGACTCGTGTGCATCCAATGGACGTTCAGATGGCAGTATTTCACTGCTCAGACAGCTTCCTTAAACAGATGATGATTACAAAGCTCTCTCAGTGTCAGTATGCCTTACCTTTGCTTGTTCCTGACCCAGTCACTATGCAGATCAAGTGTCCTCTGTGGACTTTCAGACAAATAACAAAAACCTGGAAGGTAACTGAAATCAAAGATGGCTCAAACATTGTCACTATGAAGAGTGTTCCAGTGTACAAAGCTCAGACACCCTTGGTGTCATTTTTCCGCCTGGGTTCTCTGTCAGTGTCTAAATCTCAGCTGATGAACACTTTGATCAACGACCGTCACAGCACCTTCTTCCACAGAAACTGTCCAGGAAGCACCAAGTCTCGATATCTGATGGATGGTGTGGCAGAGATTTCCTGGTACTGTCCTGGTGGAAAACCCAATGATGCCTTCAATGACTGCATTGCCTTTTGTAATCTTCATGGTGATGCTCTGTTAACTAAAAAACAGCGTGACATACTGATTGAAAAATCTTCAGTCACAGTTGTTCTTGTTGCATCTTTGCAAAAAGATCTTGTTGAGTCTCAAAAGCATTTCATTTTTCTCATTGTTGATGACAACCGTGAAGTTTTTAAGACAACAGCTGGACAATATATCATGGGTCTCAAAAGCAAAAGCCAGTCAGATATATCTGAAGAACTGAAACAGGTCATTAGAGAAGTTTTGTCGTCTCTAGATGGTTCCAGCTTGAAACCGTCCTTCCAGCTTGAAACCATGGCTGAGCTCTCTGAAATCAGAGTGGATGAAAATGACCCAGCCTGTCAAAAAGGGAAATTTGCTGCTATGAAAATAATGGATCTGCTAATAAAGGATAACATGGATGTCTCAAAGATCAAAGATGAATTCCTTCCTTATCGAGGTGATCTGTGGCATCAGTGGAGCAAAATACAAAAGAACTGTATAATCTCAGAGGAGAAATTGAAAAGGAGAAAAGTAAAAAGCAACAAGAACTGATGAACATACTTCAGAAACAATGTGCTGCTTCCTGCAGTAAACTGATGGAGCTGTTCATTGAAAGTCTCTCGTCTTTTCCACCAGCAGACAAACAGTATTTTCTGAAATGGATTCAAAACTTAATGGGTGATCTCTCCACAGAATATCTTTCCTCAGTTCTCCAAAGATATGATGAAACGTGGTCTGAGGTCTTGGCTTTGAAGAACAAACACATGAAATCACATCTATTAATAAAAAAACAAACTGAGCTTGAAGAAACATCCAAAAAACTGCAGTCTGCAACTTTTGGTTTGGAGCATATCTTCAGAGAAATGGGACAGATCTATGAAGCTCATAGAGCAATAGAAGGAGAGAGCAGACACACTGACTGGTCTAAATACCCTGAGCTGGCTGCACAGCTGATGATATCAGGACACCCAGTGGAGTTGATGGATGGTGATGCAGGTCATGTGCCTTTAACATGGATCTCCAGTCTTTTAGAGGACGTCATCAAGAAACTGGGAGACCAGAGAGTTTTTGTGTTGTCAGTTTTGGGCGTACAAAGCAGTGGAAAATCAACAATGCTGAACACCATGTTTGGATTGCAGTTTGCAGTGAGTGCAGGCAGGTGCACCAAAGGTGCCTTCATGCAGCTGCTCAAAGTATCAGAGGAGATGAAGAAAGACTTGAAGTTTGACTATGTTCTCGTGGTGGACACTGAAGGACTGCGCGCTCTTGAGCTGGAAGGTAACACCACTCTTCAGCATGACAACGAACTGGCAACATTTGTTGTTGGTCTGGGAAACCTGACACTGATCAACATCTTTGGGGAGAATCCATCTGAGATGCAGGACATCCTGCAGATTGTTGTTCAGGCTTTCATGAGGATGAAGAAAGTTCAACTTTCTCCCAGTTGTGTGTTTGTTCACCAGAATGTTACAGATGTTGCAGCAGCAGAGAAAAACATGGATGGAAAGAGACGCCTGCAAGAAAAACTGGACCAGATGGCCAAACTAGCAGCTGAAGAGGAGTTTTGCAATGCAGAGTGCTTCAGTGATGTCATTGAGTTTGATGTCCAAAAAGATGTGAAATACTGTGCCCAGCTATGGGAGGGCAGTCCACCCATGGCTCCTCCTAATCCAGGTTACAGCGAGAGCATCCAAGAAGTGAAGAACACCATCCTCTCTAAAGCTTCAAAGTCTGCTGGCATCACTCTCTCGCAGTTCAACGCCAAAATTCAGGACCTGTGGAGTGCCCTCCTCAATGAGAACTTTGTTTTCAGTTTTAAAAACACACTTGAAATTGCAGCGTACAGAAAACTGGAGGCCGAATATGGAAACTGGACCTGGGCCCTGAGGAGCAACATGTTGACCATTGAAAATCAACTTCATAACAGAATTGAAAATGGAAATCTTGACAAGGTGGAGCTGAGTTATCTTAAAAAAGAATCAAACAAAGCATATGAAACAATAGCAAATGAAATGACAACATACTTTGAGGATGACAAAGAGAAAGAAATGTTGGCTCAGTGGAGAGGCCGATTTGAAGCCAAAATCAAAGAGTTTCATGATGAACAGGTGAGCACAGTGAAAAGAAAACTGGATGAAGTTATTCAACAGAAGAAGGCTCGTGAAAAGCTGGATGATAAGAAGAAAGAGTTTGAGTACAAGCTGCTACAGAAGAGCAAAGAGCTCGCTCAGCAGCTGAAGGATAAGGCCAAAGATGAAGAAGAGCTTCAAAAACAGTTCAGCTCTGTTTGGAGTGATTGGGTCACTGAATTAACAACAGATATAAAACCTGTTGAAGACATCGACCTAGATTATTCAAATTATGTCATCCTTCCAAAGAAAGAAAATCTCTCTGACACAAGTGAACCAACTCAAGATATTGAGGAGGATGACAATGCTTCAAGACCTGTCACAAATGTTTGGCAATATATTAAAAAAACATTTGGATACAATTTAAAAAAAACCCCAAAGAAAACATAAGTCACACAGTGCTTTATCTTATGATGAACAGCAAGAGATCAGACTGCTTATTGACAAAGCAGAAAAACAGTCACTTGATGCAATTAAAGACAAACCTGTGGCTACAAGAGGCTACACACAAACTCACTTGCATGAAGTGGCCAAAAATGTAAAAGAGGAAGTAAAGAATTTTTCAAGGACATATACTTTGAAGAAGGAGTTTACAGTCGATCTCATACTGTATGTGTTTGACAGAGCAGAGAGTTGGCTTCTAGACTCCCAGAAGAAATTTAAAATGAACACAGATGCACTCACTTATTTAGAAAGCAAGAAAACACAGTTTTACACAATCTTTAGAAGCTTTTGTAAAGGAAACTCATCTGCTGTTGTGCTCGCAGAATTGATCTGTGAAAAGCTGAAAGCTTCCACTGTTCAGTCTGTCTGTAATAAGACTGCCATTGGTCTGGCTGGAGAGATGAGGTGTAATTTCCCACCATTCAGTGGGAACAGGCTGAACTTGGAGAAACATGTGCTGAAGTCACTCGCTGAGAAAGAAAACTTTGATGATTTCATCACCTACATCAGAAATCCAAGGAGACAAACAAAAGCTTTCATAAAAGCAGAAGTAAAGAAATACATCTTCAGCGATCACAAAGATGAAACTGTGAATATACTCAAGAAAAATGTTGATGATGTCAACTCACTTGTGAGTCAAGCTTTATCTACTGCAACACAGAAAGTCCAAACTCAGAGAGGAGACACGAACATGTGGCTGAAGGAATTTTCTAGTTTGCTAAAAGATGAGTTAACTCTTGATATAATTTCTTCTCAAAATTTCAGTGACATTAATGATTTTGAGTTTCTGAAGAAAGAGATAAAGGAAATATTTGCATCCATCATTGATCAGATGAGCAGCTTCTCACTGGACAAACTGAATGAATCCAGGCTGAAGCCTGATGAAATCCTCATTGATCAGCTGTGTAAGTGTTGCTGGGTAAAATGTCCCTTCTGTGCAGCTGTTTGTACTAACACCATTGAAGATCACAGTCCTGATGACCACAGTGTCCCTTTTCATCGGCCTAAAGGAATCAAAGGATGGCACAAAAGAGGCACAGTGGAATTCAGCATCAATTTCTGCACAACAAACATTGCAAGTGATGGCAGTTTTTATCCTCATCATTATTCAGAGAAAAAAGTCCCCTATAAACTGTACAGAACTGCTGGTCCAAAGTATGCTAACTGGCGAATCACCCCTGATGAGTCTAAGTTGGCATACTGGAAGTGGTTTGTGTGTCGATTTCAAAAGAAACTGGAAGAGTACTATAAGTATAAATTCCAGGGTAGAGGAAAGATTCCCACTGAGTGGAAAACGATCTCTAAATATGAAGCCATTAAAAGTTTGGATGAAATGTGTGACTAAGTCAAAGAAACAAAACCCTTCAGTTTTGAATTTAAATCATAACTCATTACTCAAATGCTAACAGAATGGATTTTAGTGACATAAACAAAAGTGCAAGACCTGCAGAAATGACAGCATTACTACAGGAAAAGAGAAACAGTGTGTGAGATTAGACTGTTTTTCTATGTAATAATGTTTTAATATTTAAAATGAACTCTTATTGAAATGTTATTTCACAATACAAAAAACTTTCTGTGGAGATTACACTCAAACAAATAAAGTTATTTTATACATTTTTTTTAGTTTCTTTTGTTCAAGGTTGCTATAGATCATATAACATGATATTTCTTCATTCTTTTTTAGTCTTTCATATAGTCAAGTAGTATATTACCAGTCATCTGAATTTTTCTCATATTGATTTTTCTGTAATGTATTTTTGTCATTTTCTTATATTATGTTGAAATTATGATAGCGGGCAGTTCATCAGTTTATTACAGTTTATAAACTTATATTACATGAGAATTCATTCAGATATTTAAAACTAATTTGTTTTGTTTACTTGGTTCTAATACATTTTTAAACAGTTTAGTTTAGTTTGATTAGACTTTTATTCAGAACTTTATACTGTTTTACCCCATTTTATCCTGAATAGTGTCCTAACTGTTGTTTTCAGTAACAGAATTTTAGTCTATGAGATGAACATTGGTTTTATTAGTAGTCAGATGTGTTACATTAAAATAAAATCTTTGTTTTTCTTTCTGACAAGCACTGCAAATTGTGTGATATTAAACTGTATCTTTCTAAAATTTGTCCGATATATTTCCTTCTCGCTCCCTTTGACCTCTGGACTCCGAGTCCAGTATTAAGTACAGATGTTCCTTTTTTTTTTAAAAATACATATATATATTTATTTTTTTTACTTTTAAGTTATTACAATCGAAACAGACAGGACCAGGGGATAGGAAAGAGAAACGCGAGGAAAAGAGAATTTGCGAAGAGGCTCAACAGGAGAAGAGAGAAAGAAAAATAGAGGAGAAGAGAGATAGAGAAAAGACACAAAAAATCTGTTTGATCACCTGGTGGAGAAAAAAAAGAGGGGGGAAAGAAAAAACAGGCAAAAAGAGAACTACACAGTAGGGAAACCACAGCAACAACTAACATAAGCATAGGTAACAGTAAATAATAAATCTCAAATGTTACTGAGTAGCACACAAGGCCGACTGCACGAAGCAGCAGCCAACCAAGATAGTGTGTGTCTGTGAGTACCTGCACAGACAGGTACTCAGGTGTGAACACTTGTGTGAACACCCGTGTGCACACCTGTGCGTGTAAGTGTGCTTGTATTGACAAGGTTTCCCCATGTAACTGTCTAATAGTAGGTGTGGGGAGCCATAGCCCTGCCGGGGCATGGAGGAGATCCAGTCCTCCAGGCCCCAGACATCTAGAGGGCACCCAGAGCACGAGAGCCCAAGGAGGACCACCGGAAGGGCAGTTGTGACACCTACCTAGAAAAGAGCTGAGGAGAGCCCCAGACAGGAGGGTCACCCGGCAGCCACGGTGCAGAGCTCACAGGAGGCTGCTGCGGCCAGAGCAGACCGAGCCCAGGCCCAGAGACCCCACATCCCAGGGCCCTCCACGCCCGGGAAGAGGCCCAACTGAGCCTTGGGGGCCAGGCCCCGCCAAGCAGCCACCGGGAGCGAGCCAGTACATACCTGAGCACCTAGCCCCGGACACAGAGAACCACCAACGCATCGACGGGTGGGCCCATCAGCCACCAGCAGGGAGTGTGGTCGGGGGAGATGTCCCGAGAGAGATGAAGTCTAAGAGCAGACCTGACATATAAACATAGAAAAACAGGCACACAAAGACACAGACATGCATTCCCACCCTCATGCACACATATACAAATACTCAGCACTCGCCCAACATGGAGACAAACAGAAATGAACACTGTACACACACCAAACATACTCTATACCCCCAGGTCCAGGCACCATCACCTCCAGACATAGGAGATGTTTCCCTTTACTGTGGGGTGGGGGCAAGCAGGCCACCCCCAGTCCTGCAGCAGACCCTGACAGACGGCCAGTTCCTCCTCCCAGGCCCCCCACCCCAGATGGTGAACAGTGTGAAGACCCTATACCTCACTGCACCTGCTCATATGTGGTGTTGCTGCGTGCTTTTCTAAAGTGCATTTAAAACATGTGAGGGGAATGGTACCAACGACCCCCAGATAGCAGCTGGAGTCAGCACGGCCCCTCCCGAGAACTCTCAGTGTCTACATGTATTTAAAATTGAGAGGTGGGCACCGGCACAAGAGGTTAGGCTGAATAAACAGACCGTCCTCTGGACACCGTTTAATGTGCCCACCCCCAAGGCCCTATATGTATGTGTCATGAGAGTGTAAGTAATGTGAGTGTCTAAGTTGTGGAATAAAATGGCACAGTTGGCCAGGAGGGGACAGAGGAGGAATGCCTCCCCTGTACCTCAGTGACGCACCTGTACCGCAAGGCCCTGCATGTGTGGTGGTGTGATGGAGCGGGAGGAGGGAAGCAACTCGGGATGGGGGGGGGCAAAGTGCCCCCTCCCTGGATCCAGCTCCCCCGCTGACATCCCCGTAGGCACCCCTGTTCCCTGGAATCCACCAAGGGCAGGGGGCCCAAACCCATGCAGACTGGGGCCCACAACAGCAGCACCACCAAGCCCCACAGAGCCCGGGGCGACCCACCTGAGAGCCCACCACAGAGGAAAAATTAGAACCCCCCCCCCAACCCCATTAGGTGATGGAGCCGATCACAGGAGCCCAGAGGGATTGACCTAATGTGGCAGCAGAGGCTGTATTAAGATTAATATTATCTATCAGACGGTCTCTATATTGCTTAGAATTAAGATTATTTTTATTTTTCCAGTTCATGAGGTTATTTTTGGCAATGCATAGGACAGTGAAAACTATTTGGGTTGTATTCATGTTTGTAGCGACGTCATCTAAGTTGCCCAACAAGCAAACTAGAGGGCCAGGCTGGAATGTTACATTTCAGACAATTTGGTAAGTCTTCACATATCCAGCGCCAAAACCTCTGAACTGGTGGACAGAACCAAAGAGCGTGGATGTAATTATCAGGTGTATTGCCTTGACAGTGTGAGCAGTTGTTAGAAGACGTAAAACCCATCTTGAACATCCATTGACCTGTATAGTGCACTCTATGTAGTATTTTGTATTGTATTAATGTAGACTGGGATTTCTAATCAATTTAAAGGTTTTTAAGCATATTTGAGACCAGAAGTTTTGGTCTAAGCTGACTGATAGATCCACTTCCCATTTTTCACTAGGAAGGGATATTGAGTCATATTTTTTGGAGATTGTCCTGTATATTTTAGACAGTGATTTGGGACATTTGAGATTAAGAAATTGTACCACACTTAATGATCTTTGTAATTCAACTTGATTAGGTTTAATTTTTTTTAAACTATGGGTGTAATTTGTTGATATTCTAAACATCTGTTCTTGTTAATCCCATACTGTATAATTAGTCTGTCAAACGGAATAAAGTCTGTTCCTTTGAATATTTGTCCCAAGTATTTAATTCCTTTACAACTCCAATCTGGGAAGTTTTCATTCAGTAGGCTAGATTCAGTCATTGTGCAAATATACTGTTTATAAGATTGGGGAAACCTGCAGTCAGCTGAGACTGAAGAAGTCACTTGGATGAGTGACGAAACGTTTCTCCCACTGAAAATGGTATGTCCAGATGAACAGAATCAACCTTTTTTGGATCAAATCTGGGAAGTGAATCATATTATTATAAATCTTCATCTTTAAGCAATGATGTGTTAAATCTCCAGTTTTTACTTGGTGTAGTACTCTTCTTATGTATTAGTATTAAAGATACAGGAGAATGATCGCTGACAGCTATAGGGTGTATCTCAGTGTCTGAAATGTCACTCAATAGTGAGCTGCAGACTAGGAAATAATCCAGACAAGAGTAGGAGTGATGGACATGTGAGAAAAAAGTATATTCCTTACGGTTGGGGTGAAGGGAGCGCCATGCATTGCAAAGTCCGAAATTGCTCATGTACTGTTTAATTATATTTGTGGACTGCCAGTTGCGCTGAGTTCCTGCTGTATCAAATTTGTACCCAAATTCCCCCTTGTGGGACGATTAAAGGATTATTCTATTCTATTCTATTCTGTATTGAGGCTGTCCATTTCTTCATTTAGTCCAAAGTTAAGGTCACCCCCAAGAACAAGTGAGCATTCTAGGTGTTCAGAGAGTGCACTAAAAAACATGGAAGAATGAGGGCGGTCATCAACATTTGGGCCATATATACTTACAATACATAACTTTTTGTTTAATATAGATAACTTAATAATTAGAAATCTACCTTCTGGATCTTTAACTGTATTGAGTACTGTGAAATTAATATTTTTATGTCTCCAAAAGTTGATTCTGTTCATCTGAACGTTTCGTCACTCATCCAAGTGACTTCTTCAGTCTCAGCTGACTGCAGGTTTCCCCAATCTTATAAACAGTACATTTGCATAATGACTGAAACCAGCCCACTGAAGGTACAATGGGCTGGGAGGTCAGTTCCTTAATCTTAATTATGCCAATTCTCATGACCATTGATCAACAACCACCGACCAAAACCCACTGATCAAAGACCACTGATCAATGGCCATGAGTACTATTCACAGAGAGTTGGGGAATGGCTGCAATCACAGCATTGTAAGATGGCGAAAGATGTACCCTTCTTAGGCCCCCTCCTCGATTCAGAGATGGTCTTTCCCTTTTCACGTAAATGGCCTCCTTCACTCCGCGCTCAAAC
>VUQG01039721.1:0-14737 GCA_015106755.1 Etia nguti
TGTCTGTCCCCCCAACCCCCCCCCCCCCCCCCCCCCCCCCCGTGCCAGATCTGTGATTGGTTAATGGGCTCCAGGAGGGGAGTGGCAGGTCAGTAAAGAATTCTCAGGTTGATGCCCACAGTGACCCCCTTGCTTCTGGCTGTGCAGCAGGCAGTATGCAAATAGCCTTTAATCTCTTTAGAGTGACACAAAGGCATTAATCATCTAATTAGGGAGTGAGATTTTGGGGATGTGCTTTTAATCACAGTAGTGTTGTGCACTTTATTTTGACCCTCACAGGTATGGTCACTAAAATTGTATTTGTCACTGCTGGTAAACAGAAAGCACATGCTGTGAGCCTGAGAAGCAAAAGTAATGCGATGAAAAGTTACTAAATAATCAGGAAAACAAACTCACATACTTGCTTAGTTTAATCTCACTCCAGTTTTTTTCTCATTAGCTGGGAGGTTAGTTGTGGTAGTGGGCACCGTGGCTACAGTTTACAGACTTTGGCTACTTGTGAAAGTAAAACAAAAACCATCCTTTAGTTAAAAGTGTAAGAACGTTGCATTTAAATGATAAAATGTCAAATTGAATGACAATGAAACTAAGTAGTCTTTGACTTGTGTCTCTCCTCCATGTGGGTCTTTATATAAAAGTTAAAGGAGAGAAATTTGAGATGACACTGGTCTCTAACAGATTTAGTTCGTGAAATCACGTTTAGTCCTTTTTTTTTCACTTGAAGAGATTTCAGTCTTTTCCTGAGTACATTCATAATGCAGAACAATGAATAAATCACGAAAGACCAGATCATAAGGGTAGGTTTTAAGGAAAATAAAGGAGGTGTTTGTTTTTGACTCAAAAAAAATCTGAATATTAAAGGAATATTTCACCCCTTTATTTTTTCTGCGTTTCAGTATCAGCGCTCCGCTCTGCTGCAGGCAAGGATGGTGTTGCGTAAGTGTAGTACTCATCTGTGTGTCGCTGCTTACAGGCGCTGGATGAGAATCACACACTGCTGGCAGAGATAAAAGACTAGTCTGCAAATCACAACTCTCATTCAGCTGAAAATCCCTGCCGATTGGCCCAAACTAGGAAGAGAGGGCAGAAGGCAACATGGCAACCGAGTCAAAGACCTCCCATGGCCTCGTTGACATCAGCAGCTGTTGAGTAAAGAGTCATATAAACATTATGGTTCATGAATCCAAAAATAGTCCTGCTGCTTATAGAGCAGGAGCAAATGTTCTGCTGCAGGATGTCTTAGCTGGAAATTAAAAAGGAAAAAAAATGAAATAAAGGTTCAGTCACTGTGCACACAGTTCCTGTAATCCTGCTAAATCCAAGGAGCTGCGCAGTTAGCACCACGTTCTAATTAAAGGACTAATAAAAATCTTTCTGCAGCTGAATGAATATTTAATCAGGCAGAGAAGCACTGGTGGAAAAGTGTGATGAAACACAAAGGACAAATTAAACCAGCGATTCATTAATTTAGCATATCAAAAGATCAAGTTATGCTTTTTGCAGTGTTGTCGCCAGCACGCATTACCTCTCCAAGCACAGCAACAATAAGCTAATTAAGTCTATAGAGATTTCATTATTTTGGCTTTACACATCACTTTATACCTGACTGTTTGGTTCACGCTGTTCTGCCGCTGTTGTTCTTCTCTTTGGTCTGCATTATTCAGCTCTTGCTTTTACATACATTTATAATCACACACAACAAACAAGTGTCCAAACACCACTCTTTAGTCGTACTAAATCTGAGCAGCATGTGATACAAAATGTTAATATTGGTGACAAATTTTTTTTTTTGCACTTAACTGAAAGTTAATAGTTATGCAAACAACTGTCTTTTCACAGACTTGCATCGGTCACACTTGTCAGACGAGAATGCTTTCATGTATAGTGTTCCTGTGGAGGATGCAAAGAGGGATCCCTGTGCACAGAGAACATCGTGCATGATGTACACCGATTCATCAAGATTCTTTGTAGCGCTGCATGTGCTGAGGCACGTGCAGCTTTGCTCTGTCGCAAATGTAAACAGCTCCAGAGGGGATGCAGACCCTTGATTGTCCCTGTGTTGTTGCTGTCAGTCTCAGATTCACAGCAGGGTGGAGGGCGGGATTATTTTTACATATGGGATGGGTAGGGTTCTCAGTTAGTTCCCGTAGTGTAGTGGTTATCACGTTCGCCTAACACGCGAAAGGTCCTCGGTTCGAAACCGGGCGGGAACAAGATTTTTTTTCTTACCTTTTAAAACTGAAATGCAGAGTACAAGTTTGAGTAATACTGTGTGACTGATAACCACAGTCTGCCCTGTCGGTGTAAAAGAAACCATTTGGTAGCACAAAAGAACGACTTATCAGCTTTGATCTTGTAGATCAGTCTGAGCAGAGCACTGTCTGTACTCTGCTCAGACTGCATGAAAAAGGATACTCAAATCAACCGTGACTTTTGTGTAGGATCTGCAAATGGACCGTATCACATGGCAGCCACATGCTTCCTGTTATTCATTTCAATACACTCAAACATGCAGGAGAGCAGATAAACGAGGGTTAGTGTGTTTAAGCACACAGAGTACAGGGTTAGCGGGACGTGCGCATATACGGCCAGATGGAAGTAAACCGGCTGTACCTCATACTCGCACACTTGCTCCCATATAAAAGCTGGGTCAATTGCTCTGTCATCAAAACAAGCGCACATCGTGTACTCTCCAACAACAAAAAAATGAAGTAGCATGTGTGCATTCCAGCTGGAATGTGAACAAATTTGTGTTTTCAGCTGTTTGTGTGCTTCAGGTTTCTCCTCAGAACCATGTAAGCCTGAGAATGTCTGACAGCTTCTGACTTTTATCTCTTCCTTGACATGTGCCCACATACTAGATGGTCATGTGCTCCAAATCTGCCTCAAGCATTCCTAAGAGAAGGAAATTGGTCATTGTATTTTTCATTGGTGTGGACAGGAATGAGGCTATGCTCTTCTACTGATCCTTAAAAAGTCTTTATGCACAGTAAAGAACAGCCAGAAGAAAGGCTTTAAAATGTATCCTGTGAAGTGTATGTCTTATTAGTGTCATGGTCTGCTGTGGTCACATTCAGATCTTCAGAGTTTAACAAGTAAAACAGGCTTATTTTTTCTTCTTTACTTCTCTCATATCAAGTCTCAGCTCTGTTATCTCCTGCCATCTTCCTGAAGGTTCCCTGACTGTGAGCTGTTACTCGGAATAAAACCTTAAATCCTCCCTCTGCTGTTAGACCAGCTGACTGAACTCGTCCGCCGCTAAGTCACAAACTGCGTCTTGCTGTGCAATCCCTCCTGCTGACATTTTGTGCTTTATTCTGAATGAAATACTTATTATAAACTAAATGAAAGCTTGATTCATGCAGGCCTCATCTCAAACTAATTTCTCAGGGAAACAGGGGAGTGGGGGAGCAAGTTCCTCTCAGTCATTTTTTAATAAATGGCCCAGTTGTGGATACAGGCTTGGACAGGGTCACTGAGTGTACAAATGGCTGTAATGGACCCTCTTTGTTTTTACAACCCTATTTGAGTGCATTCATTTTTAATCAGGATTTTTAGAAATTAGCAGAGTAACAAGGAGGAAATAGGTAGGAGATTTTTTTTTTGTTGTTGCCCCAATTAGATTACTTCAGGGGGGCGTCATCAGTGACCCTTGGATCTTTGCCCGGTTCCCTTCTCGGCAGTTGCTGTGTAAAGGCCCGATCGTGGTGATTACCTGTCCCTCATCTGAAGCCCAAACACTGCTGGGAAAACAGGCTTTAGCGATAATAGGAATGCGTGAAACCGGTGCCAAATGGCCTTTTTACGAGATAATGAAATACACTCACTAAAAACTTTTAATGCCGACAATAAGAGGAGTGTGCTACCCCTGCGCTCACCCAGCAAGAGTAATTTTCCTCTACGTTGAGCACATCGCTGTCCAGGGTTGCGATGACATAACTGTGTAGTGCAGATGCTGAAACAGCCTATAAAAAAGGCATTAGCTGTTGTGGCCTCCAGGAAAATTAAAACAACAACAAGCTATCTGTGCTGTCTCACTGAGAGACGTGAGAGCCACGCTTTGAGAATATGTGTGGTGAACAAGGAGAAGTGTCTCAGCCAATCTGGAGCCCTCGTTCGACCCCTGGAGAGACTGCTGAGGGCATACGAGGGGAGCAGAAGCGAAAAAGTGACTGCTGGGTTGTTTTTTTGTTTTTTTTTTATTGCCTTCAGTTTAGCGTCCAGTATCTACGTTGGAGCCCGAGGTTACAAACATTACTTTGCCTGGGCTTCCTGTAGTGCAGTCACATTTCTTTAACACACCAAAGGTCCTCATTTTTAACCTTGGAAGGAACAGTTTCCTTATTTTTTCCTCCTCCGCTAAAACCGAACGTTGAGCTCCATGTGGCCAACTTGGTATTTTGTTTTGTGGCTATAATTTTGGAGATTTTTTTTTCTTTTTTCATAAGTTACATTTTTTATTCTGTGTAGCTACAATAACCCAAAGATTTCAGTTCATACTTAAATGTCTTACTGCACTGGGATTCTTCTTTAGTGAAATGTAAAGAGGTTAAATCGGCATCTCTCTGTCAAACACACGAGGACGTTCACATTTTACTTCACCACTTTCTGTCTTAGAATGGAAATTGCGCGTTAGTGCTTTCTCAGGTTTTATTTAGAGACAGAAAAAGCATATCAGCAGACTCTATTTCCATCCTACAAATACAAACATTCCTGAGGATTTATGTGGGAAAAGAATTTCTCTGGTGGTAAAGTCCAGTTTGGTCACAACACCCACCGTGGGTACGCTGGAATTAAGTCAGCAGGTTTCGAGGAAATGTACAGGTAGTGTTGCCAGGCTTCTTTTTTTTTCCTCTCTGTGTATTGTATTGAGAAAGGTCTAGTTGTCCAATGGAGCGACTGCTTACTGATGATGTGATTAAGCAATTTTTGTCTTCCTGGGAAATTCCCAGTATGAATTTAGTCATGTCCTTATTTGGGCTTCTCAAAAATGTTAACAACCATGTTTGTCTGTGCTGTGTCTTTCAGCTGGATCCACAGACAGTGCAGTCCAAGAACTGGCACATGGATGTCATAGAGATGAATGGGGTATGTATCTGAGAGGGACTTTTAGCTTGGACTAGTCCAGTAAATGAAGCCCTCGAGATCAGAAATTTGTAGACACAGAATTTTGAATAGACTAACTAAATATATACAAAGGAAATCTTCCTTTTTTAAATTTTTTCCATAAACTAAAATACCCGTGTGACCATTTTTTTTTCTTTTAGGGTTTTTTTTTCTCCATATATTAAAATGATTAGCTTAAAGATGTCAGTCGTCGCACACAGAGTGGCTCGTAACAATTCCAGAGTTTCAATTTTGCCTTCTTAATGTTGTTTGTTCCTCCTCAGATTAAAGTGGAATTCTCCATGAAGTTTACAAGTCGAGACCTCAGCTTGAAGAGAACGCCGTCCAAAAAACAGAGTGGTGTGTTTGGAGTCAAAATCAACGTTGTTACAAAGTAAGCTTGCTCCTGTTGTTGAGACTGAAAAGGGCTCAGAGCTCATGTGTGTAAATGATAGAATGAGACATTGCAAGTTTCATGAACAGCCATTCGTTGATGCATATGTGAGATGATGAGCAAAGTTCCCGTCTCATGAAAAGAAACAACTGTTTTCATGGCGCCTGTGATGAAGATCTGCAACCTCAGTCCCTTCATCAGAAAATAACTGCTGTGTATGTCCACAGGCGCGAACGCTCCAAGGTGCCTTACATAGTCCGTCAGTGCATTGAGGAGGTGGAGAAGAGGGGGATCGATGAAGTGGGAATCTACAGGATCTCAGGGGTGGCCACTGATATCCAGGCCCTCAAATCAGCATTTGATACCAGTAAGACTCCATTCACTGTCTCTGTGTGACACGCTCTTCCTCCCGTTGTCTTCATTGCACGAGAATATCGTTTATTGTTCTTTGTCTTTGTAATGCAAGTAGAGGTGATTCTGTGATGCACAATATGTGACCACCTTTATTCTTCATGTCAGCCTGAACTTTCCTACTGTATGCAGCCTTTTTGTGATTTCTCTAAGAAGTTCCCAGGAATAGTAGGAATAAGCTTCTTGAAGGACACTCAAAGCTCTTCTTTGGATGTTCTCTGACAAGATGATCCCACATTTCTTGAGTAATGTTGAGATCCACAATCTAGGGAGGCCAGTCTATGACTGATAGTGTTGCATCCTCCTAAAGATGTTTTGCTGCTGACTTTCAGTTCGGTTCTTGTGTAATCTGGTATACCTCAGCAACAGTCATCCTTCTACTTAGACCATTTCTGATAAAGCTTCAGTGAGTAGTAGATGGATTAAGTAAAGAAATGGGGGCAAATTGTGTTTTGCCAAATGCTGCTAGCAACAAAGTGCCTAAAGATCCATAGATAAAATAGACTCTTTGCTAAGTTGTCTCTTATGTGTAGACAAAAAACTGGTTCATCCCTTGAGTTAGATGCCTTTTTTATGCTTGAGTGATTCACAGATTGGCGTGAAGTGGCTTAACAAAGAAAAAACATTCCCCTGAAGCTGGTCAGGTACAGACACAAGAACAATAGTTCAGTATCAGTGAAGGCTTATACTGATTTTCACCAGTATACATGTGCATCCTTAGAGTTCACTCGAATCATCTGTCTAGGTTTTTGCATTTTGCATTTAAAAGTCTGTGAGACGCCCAGTACACACTGTCAAAAACACTGGTCGCACTGCAGCGAACAGCTGAAACTGACAGGAAACCACAGACAGACTGTATGAGTACACTCTGCAGGGCTCACTCTGTTTTCCAGCACAGCGATTCATACGCTCACTCTGTTGAGCAGGAATCACATATGAACAACCAGGTTACAGATGTTCCTGGCAAACATTAAAAAAATTATCCACACAGCAAAAAAAAAAATCATCATGTGGCTTATTGTATGTGTCCCCAGCTTGGGTCATGTGAGAGTCAGTAAGGCAATAGGTTTAACACAAAACCGGCTGTCCCCGCATTACAATCCCAGCGTACCCCATTTGTTCTCAGTAATTTCCTAAAAACTTAGTGCCTTATGGTGCTTTTATATGTAGAAAAATTACTGCAGCCGGGTTTTTAGTAACTGAGGTCTTTGCTTTAGCACTCTAGATGAGGGATTAGTGAAAACTGACAGTCAGGCGATCCAGGACAGATGAGGAGCAGCAGCTGTATCGTGTTCAAGGTCTCCTGTTGCATAAGAGTCTTTGTGGTCACAGCTGCTTTTACTTCGCTGAGATGTGACTGAGCAGGGCCTAGTATCCACTCTGATGTGACAAACAAAAGTCAAACACCAATGGATGTGGGATCGTTAAGAGATCGCCTCAGTTGTGGAGACGGAGGAAGCAGAGATCAAGTGTAAAACTTGAATAATGTGATGAGTGTTTGTGTCTAACTTGCAGATACCAAAGATATCCTGGTGATGCTGAGCGACATGGACATCAACGCCATTGCAGGAACACTGAAGCTGTACTTCAGGGAGCTGCCGGAGCCTCTCCTCACCGACCGCCTCTATCCCGCCTTCATGGAGGGCATAGGTGCGACCTTTGAGCTCTTACATTTATTCCAGGAAGTGTGTGTGTGTTTAGATTTTTGTCAAAGTGAGTTACAGTTGACCAGCTGGAGAAGATGAGGACTGTTGGAAAGCCATCTTGCCATAATTGGATCTGACATCTTCTTTCTCCCCCTTCTCGCAGCTCTCTCAGACCCAGCAGCCAAGGAGAACTGCATGATGCACCTCCTGCGCTCGCTGCCTGACCCCAACATCATGACCTTCCTCACGCTGCTGGAGCACCTCAAACGGTACACGCGCGCACACACACACACACACTTTGTTATTTTTTAATCTTACGTATTCGCTTCTTTCTTTACAAAAATGTTTAACCTGTTCCAGTCACTTTTATACATAAGACTAAGCTCATCACAGAGAATCTTTCAGATCACTTTGTGTCACTTTCTACTAATTTTCATCTTCCTAACAACCCTCATGTGGCCAATTTACAGACACATTTTGGAGATGTGAAGCTCTCTCTGCTAGCTTAAAATTACTAGATTCCAAATAATTATGGCTTGCTTATCTTATCGAGCAAAATGTGCCTCTCACACACAGCTGTCTTTCTTCAACGACAAAGTTAGACGTTTTTTTTTCGAGCCTCTATTTGTTGTTGTTGACTTTTGACAAAGTGAAAGAGTAACTCCCGCTTCAATTTCACTCCTTGGCTAACATTGCCTGCTGGTTGTTGTTCCTGCAGGGTGGCTGAAAAGGAGCCCATCAACAAAATGTCCCTTCATAACCTGGCCACCGTGTTCGGCCCCACTCTGCTCAGGCCCTCAGAGTCAGAGAGCGCGAAGGGACAGCACATCACCTCCGCCTCTGACATCTGGTCACATGACGTCATGGCACAGGTGCGTGGATGTTTTTGAAAGTTGAATACAAAGCTACACTTTTTTAATTGAGATTTTTTAAAAATCGATTGGCCTGGCAAGTACAAGTAATCAATGTTAAACTGGTGCATATATGCGTATCATAGCTGCTGCATGTGGTCTGCAGATGAATTTCACTCCCACATCACCCAGTGACCAATGTCACTGCCCCCCACCCACCCTACCCCAGCTGTATTTAGGCTGCAGGCTATCCATTCATCTCTGCAAAGAGATGCGTTTCCTGTTCACAAATAGCTCTGCTTGGCAGAATAAACAACATCCAGAGTAAATCATCATAAATGGGGGCAGAGTGCAGATGCACGGTCCCATCTGTCCATTACAGTGAAGCCCCGTGTTTGCACTGAGGCTTATTTAAAGTCTAAATGTTTACTGCATTAAGAATGGAACATGTCAGAGAGATGAGGCCAGTGCTTCATCCTGCATGTAATCTAAGTATAATCTGGGTGAATTAGTGATGGATTCCTGTGTATTTGTATTTTTGTTTTTTGCTTTTTTTAATTAGAGACCCTCCAACTAGCAAAGGGATAACATTCTCACTACTTGGTGATTTTCCTGGTGAGCTGCGATAGCTTTAATCACACATGCGCCCTTATGATAAAACTGATTATTAAAGCAGAGATTAAGGGGAATTTGTGGAGCAGATAGAGGGGAAGAACATTAGATTGATTCATCTATGTTTATGAAGCTGATTTTCTTTTTTTTTAATGATCAAAGCTGATTTTCTGTCCATGCCACAACCTTTTCTTACTCACTTTTAGGTCAGCAGCAAGTTGTAACAACATGCCCTGTGCAGTAAAAAGTAAAGGAAAATTCAGAGATATTATAGAGAAAAGCACATCCCAGCAGCCTGCTCATGAGCCATACCTGCTTGCACATTTTAAAAAAATATGTTGGTCGTAACTTGTCTGTCACAAAATCCAGAATGATTATTTTCAACCTCATCCAAATTGTTCCAGCAGAAGCTGTAATCATACAGCCTTGTTTTCTCCTCTCTTAGGTCCAGGTGCTGCTCTACTACCTGCAGCATCCTCCCATCTCCTATGCTGAGCTGAAGCGTAACACACTCTACTTCTCCACTGACGTTTAATCCCCGGCCACCTCCCACAGGGCTTCACCTGGAGACGAAAGAGTGAGACAGAGACTACATACAAACATTGGTCCCCAGCACTCAGTAATCCTGCCTCAGCTCTCCCAAGCCCACAGCAGGCAGCTTGTCTCAACTGTACAGCCCCCCAATCTCCCACCGTCCCCTTCCACTTCTCCCTTCCGTCTAAACCCCACATCCACCCCACCCTGCCACACCCAGTCCTGTGAGGAGATGGAGATGGAGCCGGGCACGTGAAGGAGATTTCCCGGGTGTCTTAATAGTCATGTGTCGTATCCTGTAAACGTGAGGAGAGCCCAGCCGATTCCCACTGGCAAGAAGACAGGGAGTTATGGGACCACTGTGGGGAAAATTGGAGGGGACAAGGGTCCGCAGGCCACAGCCTGGTGCAGTGGCACAGGATCATGCCTCGGCGTGTGGGGTGTTGTCATCCCTTTGCCAAGTTCTGGTTTGATAATTTGAGAAACCAGTCGACTCAAACTCTACTTTCTGTTTTTGTTTTCCTGGTCTGAGGCATTCCACAAATGAAGGCATTTACATGTTTTGGAATAATGTTTAGGACCTGATTTTTGTTTCCTTCCCCGGGCTTTCTGTGTGTGTGTCCGTGTGCGTGTGGTAGGAGGAGGCCGAAGTGTCTGAATGACAGTGTGGATGTACATGACTGTGTGTGTATGTACTTGCGTGTTTAAGGGAACACAAGAAATATAGAAAAACGGCCGTCCCAGTAAATGGCTGGGATTTTTTTTTTCCTCTCTCTGTACTGACAAGCAAGAGAGAAGTGCCCTCCTAACTGAGTCTCGGCCAAATTAGCCCTATTTATTTTAAATATATATAATACGTGTGCCTGTACAGTTCTGTGCAACTAGAGAAATGCTCTAAGGAGTGTGTTTTTTGAAGTTTATTCAGGTAGTGATGTTATTTTTTAGTCTACTTTTCTTATTCACCATGTCCATGGTTGGTAAGCTGTACTGAAAATACACCCAGAATTCATTTCAGATCACTTTGTAGAGGTGAGAGGGCACCTTGTGACATGGCAGTTGTTTGGAGAGAACACAACGAATGGAACATTTAGCTTTTTTGGTTTGTTTGTTTTTTGTTGTTGCATTGCAAGCCTGTTCCAATTGTCTTACTGCACCGGTATAATCTGTAGGATGATTTTGTGTAGTTGCCCTCATTGCATGTTCAGCTTGTCAATCAAACTAGGCCAGATAACAAAAAGGTAGGTTGTCTCTGCAAGGCAAAGAAAAAAGTAAATAAATACATAACTGCATAAAAGAAAACCATCTGTGCTCTGTACAAAGCCAACCTTTCTGCTATCAAGCCTGCAGCATATCTTAAAATACTGCAAGCACTGCTAGATGAGTACTATTTGATATTTTTACTATAAGGTTAAAAGAAAATAAAAATGTTGTATTTTACTTCCTTTGAGAAGAATTTCAATATACTGTAATATTGAGGCTAAATGTTAATGTGAACTTTCTCCCCATTTTTTTTTTTTTTTTAGTAAAATAAAAGTTATCAAAACACTCTCACCTTGTGTCTGTTTTTGCTTACATTTCTGCGTTAACACCAGCTTCTTGCAACTGTAGTAACTCAAAATGATCTTTTAGGTATGGCATCATAATGTTTTCATGGCAAACTGTCACATGGTAAAATGATGATAAAATCAGACATGGGACAAAACACTGACACTTGCCTTTCCCAGACTCTGTATGAGCTGTGACTTCATTCTGCATCACTGTACCGTAACACTGACCTGAAGCAGCCACATCAGCGCTCTGAAGTCTCAGAAATAGTTCTGTATTGGTGCACGCTGCTCCCCCTGGTGGTCCAGTGAAAATCTGTGCTGAAATGACCTGAGAGAAAGAGGGAGGGCACTCCAGGACATTATTTTGATAGTTATAGTAATGTCCAAAGGTCATGAGCAATCCCTTAAAACAAACATAAAGATAAATACAGGACATAAGACAAAGAAACAGAATTTGTACTATTCTAATGAGCTTGAAAGTCTATTTAATATGACCAGCTTTATCCTTAAACACAGCCTGAGCTCTCTTGGGCAGCTTTCTTGTCATTTCTTTAGGTACTCCTCAGGAATAGTTCTCCAGGTTTCTTGAAGGACATTCAAAACTCTTCTTTGGATGTTTTTGCTTTGTTTTGTTCCGTTCTCTCATGATCCCACATTGCTTCAATAATGTTGCGGTCCGGCCTGCGATCCATGACTGATGGTATCCATTGTGTCTTTTTCTATCCAGCTATGCTTTTAGAGCACTGGTAGAGTGTTTGGGATCATTGTCATGATGAAAAATGAAAACTTGGCCAATCAGATCTTTTCCACGATGCACTACATAGTGACTCTGACGGTGCTTTCTACATTTGTAATTCCATCAGTTTTAAAAAGATCCCCGACACCACTGGCTAAATGTAGCCCTAAACTAATGACAGAGCCTCTACATTTTACAGATGGCTGTAGAGGCTCACTGTTGTACCAATTTCCTGACCTCTTCTGTACATACTGATGATAATTAAGATTTCACGTTTGGATACATTTCTCCATTTCAGTCCAGTTCATAAATACTTTTCTCCTTGTTTTCCTTCCTTAAGAAGAGCTTCTTGATGGCCACTCTTCCACTGAGACCATTTCTGATGAGACAAACAGTATATTGACTAACTGAAGGGCCAAATGCATATCTCAGGTCCTGTCAGGTATGGTCTTTTTCTATTCATGTGTTTTGACTTATCACATCTGTTTTTTCTTTATAATTATAAAACACATATTTCCACACAGTGTAGTAGTGTACACAATCACAACAAGAGTTTCCTTTAGGTACTTTATACTTTAAGGTCATTTTAAGGTAATGACCCTATGGATTGAGTGACAAAATCCCAACAAACCATCCCCTATGAGCAAGCACTTGGCGACAGTGGGAAGGAAAACTCCCTTTTAACAGGAAGAAACCTTGGGCAGAACCAGGCTCAGAAAGGGGCAGCCATCTGCCATGACCGGTTGGGGTTGAGGGGAAGAATTCTTAGAATTTGATATTTTAATCGTTGTGTTGTAGTTGACTGGAGCCTCCACTGTGTTTTTCTTTGTCTAGTTGAGTGTTAGTATCTTGTCTGTGTGTGTAATTACTTAGATTTTTATTTTGAGTTTTTTGTCTCTTGTACTTTGCCTTTAGTTTTTATTTTCATCTGTTTCATTATTTAGATTGAGCTCAGCTGTGTATTCTTACCCTTACCCTTATTCTATTCAATTTACATTCAGTTTCAATTCAGTTTTATTCATGTAATGCCAAAATCACAACAACGTTTGCCTCATGGCACTTAATATTGTAAGGTAAAGACCTAAAATAATGCAAAGGAAACAAAGAAAACCCCAACAATCATTATGACCCCTCTGTGGGCAAGCACTTACTCATGAGCAAGTGACAGTGGGAAAGAAAAACGTTACATTCATTTCCTGGGTCCAGTGGTTTATACACTACCAGTCAAAAGTTTGGACACACCGTCTTGTAGATACATACCGAAGAAATCAAACATATGAAACAAGATACAGATACAGCCACTTACAATGGCCGCCTCATTCCTGACAGGACCATGATGGATACCTGGTGGATTCCTGACAGATTTCCCCCTGTATCCGTGGCTGTAATGATATTCCCCGCCTTTGACACGTACAGCGTGAACAGGAATGTTAACGCCCCCAAGCAGCATTTGAAAACCAGTGGTAATGTCTTGTGCATCCACCAGGGGGCGGAGCACTATTAGAAGTTCATTCACTTTCTACACGCTGGCTCACGTTGGGCCACAGTGTTGTTTTTGTTGTTCCCCGTAACTCTCTCTCCCCTTCTCTTTCCCTCGCTCTCCTCTGTCTGCCTGGGCGGAACTCATTACTGGGCTCCCGCTTTTGGCCCACACACCGGCACTGATGATCTGCACCTGCTGCCAATTAGTTCCTGTTTTCCCTGGCCGCTATTTCCTGTCATCCTGTATTTTATGTATATAAGATTTAGATTGGTTATTTATGGTTGGTTTACACAGCTTGTGTAGGTTTGTGTATGTATGTGTAGCTGTGTGTGTGTGTGTGAATTGTGAATTGTGCTGCTTACGTTGTTGAGATATACAATGCTGTGCTTGAGAGTCACCATCTACCGGAACCAAATTCCTTGTATGTGTCTGTGCATATACATGGCCAATAAACACGATTCTGATTCTGATTCTGATTTAAGGTTACAGCTTGGAGCAGCTCATTGCTGGAACGTTGAATGCCCTGAGTTTGTAAAGCCCAGCTAAGTCTAAGTTTGCTTTTGTGATTGCTTGGTGTAGTGTTAACACATGCTTCTGTGCGTAGATTTCCTGGACCTGTTCGTGTTTCCTTCCCTGGACCCCGTGTGCAGCAGTGTGGACTGGAGCGTGAGAGTGGAAAGGCGTGAGTAGCAGAAGAGGAGTGAGCCCGCCTGTCACTTGTAAATATTCTTGCACCCCAGTGAAAGACCCTGTGCACGAGAAAATGCTAGCTTCCTGTTTTAAGACCGGATGTAGAGTTGTACATTTCTGGTAGCTTTATTTTGCGGTCAATTACTACTGCGAAGATGGACTCCAAAATTATGTCCAAAATACAAAAACGGAAAGATCGAGTTAAGTTACAAAGGGCAGAAGGTGGGAACACTCACCATTGCTGTGTCATAAAAAAATGAAATGATCAATTTTGATGTTTGAAGAGTGTAGATCGATTGGTTGTTTACATCACTCAACACAAGCAGAACTGCATTACAAAATGAGAAGAGACATCGTCCACATTCAGGAGCACATCTCTGTATATTGATAGTTCTTATGATTTAAACAGGCAAATGTTCAGCATTCAAACTACAGGTGAACATTAGTCAAAGCAAGATGTTTCCCCCGTTATGTCATCATCATCATCATCATCGTTTATTTATATAGCACTTTAAAAACGCACCTGGTAGACCAAAGTGCTGAACAACACAAATATAAATATAGTAATACAATAGCAAAGACCAAACATAACAATAAAATTAATAAAAGTGTCAGTTACCCACAGAGTTAAAAGCCAGGGAATAAAAATAGGTTTTTAATCTGGCCTTAAAAACTGGCACTGATGTAGCTTGTTTAATATGGAGAGGAAGACTATTCCAAAGCATCG
>VUQG01039724.1:12247-24335 GCA_015106755.1 Etia nguti
GGTTTTGATTTTTTTCCCCCTTTATAATAAACACCTTCATTTAGAAACCACATTTAGTGTTTACTTGTGATATCTTTAAAAAAAAAAAAAAGGAAATCAGCAAGCGGGCAAACACTTTTTCACACAAAATAACACTGATATACATGAACATCAGTGTTATTTTTATTTTAAGGTCTGACTTTTAAATCAGCACTAACAAATGAAATGAGAATCCAAAGGGATAAGTTGAGCTATCAGTGCTTCACTCCCTGTACATGCATTACCAAAACAGAGACTTAACAACACAACCTCTATGTTCACAGAATACCTCAGGTTTCCCTTCAAACATAAGAATGAAGTTGTATTTGATCAACTCTAAGTAATAATATTGTTCTTTTTTTTGTTTATTTCCATTTCTGATATTTTGAAAATCTCAATAAATCTCAATAACTAATAGAGAATTTCATGGCATTTTACACAAACATTCACGTAATCCTCAAGATTACTTGTAATGACTTTACAGGTGAGTTGGCCACTCAACTCGTCTTACCTTAGTTTGGTAATTGGCTGCAACAATCTTAGTTTTTGGAGGGGACAGTAAACACATGGACTTCTATTGGAATCATGCTGTAGTGAAGGAGATATAAATTCAATAAAATTAAAGGTCTTAGTTTTATTAAGACCATAACTTTACTGTAATATTTTTTTTACTGAGGTGGTAAAAAGTGAAACAAGTAAAGTAAACTCCTAATGGGTATTAGAAAGATTGCAGATTATTGCATTTATTTTCTGATCTGGAAGTTATGTGAATTTTTTATATGTAGTCTAAGAAGCTAATAAGCTAAATTATAGAGCTGATATGCTAAAGTAATATGATTAAATTGGTAATGGTTGTTCACTCTTGTTCACAAGGAGAGAGTAGAGTGGAAGATCGACAGATGGATTGATGCTGCGGCTGCAGTGATGCGGATGCTGCACTGGTATGTCGTGGTGAAAAGAAAGCTGAGCGAAAAAGCAAAGCTCTTGATTTACCGGTCAATGTTTGTTCCAGCCCTCACCTTTCTATCACAAACACTTGGTAGTGACCGAAAAAACGAAATCGCAGATACAAGCAACGATAATCAGCTTTCTCCGAAGGGTGGCTGGCCTCTCCTTTACAGACAGGGTGAGGAGTTTGGCCATCTGGGAGGGGCTCCGAGTAGAGCCACTACTCCTCCACATCGAAGGGAGCCAGATGAGTTGGTTGATGTATTCCAGGCATGTCCCACCGGGAGAAGCTCCTGGGGCTGACCCAGGATATGCTGGAGAGATTATATCTCTTGGCTGGCCTGGGAATACCTCAGTGTTCCCCTGGATAACCTAGAGGAAATGGCCCCGGATAAGTGGTAGAAAGTGGACGGATGGATGGTAATGGTTAATATTGTGGAGTCTACATGTGTACATGGTACCAGCATCAAGTAATAGAAAGTGTCACAGTTAACTTGGTAATGTAATATCATGCTGTCATCCTGGCTTGTGGAGCTAACATGCTAAACTAAAATAAATAAGTTGGTAATAGATAATATTATGTAGCAAACATGCTAACGAAACTTATTTAACTTGGTCACTTTTAACATTCTATATATATGTATGCATATATAGCATGCTAATGTTAACATTTAGCTTTAAGTCCAGCTGTGTTTAGTGTTACTTCATGCCCTCTCTAATCAAGTTAGCTCCTAACTTTAATCTGGTTGGAGATTGAGTTCAAGAGTGCTATAAAAATCAGAATATCACAGCCTCACTCACATCAAACCGCCAATTCAGCAGCATGGTTATTTTCAGTTTTGCATGTGAGGACTCACATTCCACAGTTTATGTGACTGTCAGCACCACCACCTCTGTTCACTTCTTTGCTGTGAAGTGTTGATAAGTCAACATGAGAGAATACCACATCTCTGTCTACAACAAGCTTGTTTTTATTAATGAACCAGTGAAAGCCCCCTACCAGGTCGCAGTTTGGCATGCAAGGAGTGTTCTCCAGGGTGCTGCTTTGTGTGTTTAAATCGCAAAGTTTCTTTTTATCACCGTAGTCAGTGGCATGAAGCACTCTCGTCCCATGCATAATAGAAGCTGGACACTTTGTAAGAATTCACCTTAAAACCAAAGCAGAGAAAAAACACTTCAGACATAGCTGAACTGTGAAGTCCACAGGCAGTGATCACATCGTGTGTGACTAGATATGAATTTTTATTCGACGCCGGAGGTAAACGGGGTGAAACCGCAGCTACACCGCAGCCTAACCTTGCGTCAATAGAGCACAGGCCCATTCTATGCCTGAGAATTGTTGGAAAATTGAATGCTGAATAGAAATGTTCCTTACTGCACACGATCCGATGAAAGAGAACGTCTGCCTCCAATCCAAATTCACAAAACCCTTTGATGTTTGTTGAAATAATTTTATGCCTACTTCTCATTTTTTATTTTATGCTTGCTTTTGAATTTTGATTGTGACTACAGGCACTTTTCAATTGATATGCATTAGGAACTTTGCAATAATTGAAAGGGCCTTGTTGAGGAACAAACATGTCATTTATCCCCGAAATTAATTTCACAACTTATTGTGTAACCATACACCTTTGGTGACTTTGGAGAGGGTGGGTGCCAGATGCTTATTGTCTTCGAAAATTGTACTTTCAAATTCATGAGAGAATTTTTTTGCTGGGTAGAAATTAAATATCTTGTTGGTGGTTTTTTTTCCAGTTTTCTTGTCTGTTCTTGTATGTACATTCACGCCTCAGCAGCCTTGGTATAGCATGTGTTTGTGCACAAGTTATGTTTCAGTGTGTGTATATTTATGGATGCACCATTGCCTGCTCAAATTTACCATTTGGTGGCTTGTTCCTTTGAGGGATGGCAAAACTTGAGAGGCTGTGTAAAATACTGTGTGGTAATTGGAATTGCTTTATCTTCAGTCTCATCAATTAATGTGCAATTTTCCATTTAATCACTAACACGCTCGCTTCATTTGCAATTAAAATGAGGACTGATAACAGAGAAGATGCCTTTCAGCTGATACCAGTTGGAATGAGAACAGAAACCAGAAGACACAATCGGTACACAACGCGACTCACTGAGACATGCGCATGGCACACTAACAAGTGTGAACGCACGCAGAGCAAACAGTCCTGCTCATATATGGGTGCAGTGAAACAGAATGACACAATAAAACATGCAGATTTGCAGCTAAAACCCCAAATTAGAAACCAAATCAGCATTTGAAATCAAAATGCTGGCAGCGGTGGTGGATAGGGATGCCAGTCAAACAGAGAAGGGTCTACTCTGGTTGTCTTTTCTCTGACTTTTCCATTCAGAGACATTGTCAGGGTCTGAGTCTCAGTGGGTGATGAGCTGCCTGGCAGTGGAATGTCTGTCATGTAGTATCCCAGAGTAGAGAGGAGAAAAAAGTTGCTCTTGCTGCTTCCCGTCTTTCTCCTGAAGATACTGAAGTCTACCCAAAAGGAGCCTTTTTGTTCACTCAGCTCAACACACAGGAGGCTATAGGAGGAGGTTTTATAGTGCTGGAAGGAGGAAGGCTGCATAATACTTAAACATAATCTCATTAGTGTTTCTGTATTAGTCCTACTTGTTGAGTCTCAAATACTTATTCATTAAATATTTTTGCAGTTTTTCTTTTGTAGTCTATCCAAGATCCTTGTTTATACTATCGTGTTATATGATTATTATAGTCTGTAACTTCACAGTCAAATACTGCAAATCCTTGGCTTTAACAGTCTGGTGGATATGTTCCACTTTCCTGAGGCGGTATCTTCTGAGCGGATGTTGCAAGCGGTACAGAGATTTTGCTCAGATGTTCCAGTTTCGTTTCACTAGCTGGTGATCAAGTGCTTTTCCTCCAGGTCAATACCATTCAGGCCAAGTGCATGAGTCCATTGTAATTGCTGCCTGTCTTTCACAACCTCACAAGGCTTTATGTGGCATTAGAGGGCATTTTTGTAATAACTCTGCCAGCTCAGGGTACCCAGCAAACTTTTGGACATTGAAAAAATCTCGAGTTTATGCTCTGCATGATTGTTTAAAGCAACAGACTGAAACCTCAGATGTCTCTGATCTCACATGATATATGAGATCAGAGCTTAAAGAGCTTGCCTTATTTTAAAAGTTGAAATCTCACAAAAGGTTTAATAAAGTTTAACCACACCTTTATCTAAAACACCTTTTTCTGGCGTCAGGTCACATTAACAAGGCATTTTCATGCAGTATGTACATAGGTTAAATGTAACTTAAGGAAAGAGATCCAGCTGTGCTGTGTGTGTGTGTGAGTGTGTCTGCAAACCAATTAGCTTCCTTCAGTGGGGGTGGGGGAAATGGTTACAACAGAGTTCCACAGGGTACGGCCCTCAGCCCTGTGGGGTCTTGGCCAATAGCAATTAGCCTACCAACAAGAGCCCTAATTAGCCCTCTTGATTGGCTTGGTTACAGCACAGCAACAACATCAGCAGCCAAAACATAGACGACCAAGGTGACTCCACCACAATGCATGTAAAGCCATCTGTAATTAGTAAACGAGCATAGCTGTCTGTAAATGGTAAACAAGTAGTGGGCTTTGTTTGTGGTATCCTCATGAACCTGCTGCTATGTAAAGTATTTCTTTAAAAGGGCTGCACAAACTCAGTCAGTTTGTTTTCTTTCTGCTTGGCAGCATTGTTAGATCATTCAGTAATAATACTGACTGTTCTGTCAGCTCTATGCAACACATGCAGAAGTAGACTGAAGGGAGATATAGCAAAGAAATAAATTAGTAAGTGCAGAAGGGATAGAAGTGTGAGACGATGTGTTTGAGAAACCCATCTCGTATGATTAAATCATAGCAGCACCTGGTGGTGGCTGCTGTCATAGAATTTACAATCACTGCTTGCTTGCAGTGGATTTATGTTTTTTTTTCTTTCTTGTCTCTTTCCCAGTCTCAATGTGAAACTATCCCATGATGCAACATGTGTCCCCAGCATCTGCAGTGACAATGATGGCCACCCAGAGCGCTCCTCCACCATCGTACCAGGAGAGCCAACAGGTTAGAGCACCAACTTTAAGACTTGTCATATGGTACAAACCTCTGTACAGTAACCCCTGGGTTATTGTGTCTAATGTGAACACAGAGCTTAGCTTATGGAGGTTTTCTGTGTTATCTGAGCTATTACTTACTGGGGATGTGCAAATGAGAATAAAGCACCTTACAAGTATAAATCAGGATCTGACGAGATTGAAGGTTAAAGGTTTGATAAATAATCATTTCGAATTTTTCCCCAAACTGAAACTTTTACTCTTTAGTAGTTGACATTTTAAGATGATTTGTAGTACACATTTAAAATCAGCCTCTCATTATTCATACAAGGTGTTATTTTAAACAACCTCTGGAATAAAACAAAAAAAAAATAAAAGTAACATTTAACATTTGGGGTTTTGTTGACAGTAGGTTCATGCCCTTGTTTTTTATCTAGCTATCTTTTCTCAGCATGCATTAGGCTTTTCTTTTCAGCAGGAGCTGAGGTTCTAAATTTGTTTTGATTTTTGTGAGAACACAGAAATTAACTAAATGAAAATGACAAAAAACATTTTGTTAAATTACAAATCATTTCATATTCTATGACATATGACCTAAACCATCTACTCAATGATATTATGACTTGCCTTTGGTCCTGTCTACTCACCTGTCATCCACTAAGGCCACACTTGGTATCTGGCCTCCAGGTGTTAGCACAGAGCCGAAAACATAAAATGGAGCAGGCTTGTTCCAGCACATCCAAGCACCTTGTGTTGTGGGCTGATTGATAGTTTGGCAAACTCACAAGCCATGCTCTTGGCCAGATGTACTGACCCACTTTGAAGATTATAGATTTGGTGAATATGGCTATGTTCTTTACACTTGCACATTACTCCCACATTCAACACATTGACTACATCGTAAAAAAAGAAAAAACTTGGTAGAACTCCAAACAATTAAAGGTTTTCTTGACTTATTTATTTAAGCTGCTGAATTTTAAAAAGTTTAATATAAATTGCATATGTAATTTAATGTTATATCTAATAATTGTTTCTTACTCGTGTATTGCACAAGACTTGTATTGACTTAGAATTTGAAATTAACTTTAAATAGTTTCCTGGATTTGTTTATGTCTTTGTCTTTGTTTTTTTTTGTTTTTGTCTTCACTCTGCACACACACACACACACACACACACACACACGTATATATTTATATATATATATATGTAAGGGTGAACATGAAAAAGATACTGTCATAAAAGATGATAAAGCACTTAAAGAGAATCCCTGGCTGAACTGTATATGAAATATACAGCTTATACTACAAATACAGTATGTCTAAGAATATTACATGATAGTACAGAAATACTAGAATAGAGAATATTTTGTTTAGCGCCACAGACATCCTGTGATGGTGGAATAGAGTGGGTTCATCTGACCATCTAACCCTGCTTGTCGTTCATAGCACCTCTGTCTGCTTTCGCCAAAGGATTAGTGCCAGGGGAGAGCTCCCGAGCTGCAGCCTGTGTGCTCGGCAAATGCAAATTAGAGCTAGTTAAGTGTGAAGAACCTAATTTATTTCCCATTTGGTGCTGGGATTAAGACTTGAAGCTTCCTTCCACCCCACCCTGCTGAAAAAAAACCCAGAAGGGGGATGGGGGTTTTTAGACTCAACAAATGAGAGAGAAAAGTGGAACGAAGGAAGAAGAAGATGAAGAAGACGATTGGTCGTGTCTGTGAAACATGTTAGCCCCCTTTCTCACCCACAACACAAATACCACCAAAAGAAGTAAACACATCCTCTCATGATATCATGATGAACCACCAGCTTTAGCACTGTTGTTCTTCGCAGCTACACTAAAAGCTATTAATATTCATTCAATAAAAGAACTAGATGTTACAATCCCTGACTTTCCAATTCATGACTTTTATATATAGCTGAGGAGTTGTCATCACCCTGTCAGGTGGATGGGTTGGCAGGCAACATGGATACCCAAGTGTGTGAGTGCGATAGCCTAGGATTTCCAAATTGATACCATAGGGGCATATACTAAAAACAGACAAGTCTGACTCTCAGTGACCTAGACCTGAAGGTTAGAGGTCAAGTTTTCTGAAAATCTTGTAAATGCGATAACTTGAGACTCTGTAGGATTTTGGAAGTAATTAATTAGTGGTAATTACTATATATCAGCATGTCAGCATGCATACAATCATGATAACCATTAAATCTTAGATCTGCCGTGTTAGGAGTGTTATTGTGAGCGTATTAACATCTTAAGTCACTGTTTATATATGCAACATCACAGATGACACTAAAACAAAAGCAACATTTCAAAGTCATGATTGCTAATGAAAAGGAAAAAAGAACATTTATCATTAAGTCATTTTGTGATTATTTTAAATATCACCAGATGACGGGCACAACTCAACAGAACACCAAGACCCCACAGGTCCACATCCCAGCAGCCTCTGCAGCAGGAAATAGCTCTGTCAGTGTGACCCTTGACCCCCAGGCCCAGCTTGAATCTGACAAGAGGGCTGTTTACAGGTTGGTTAAATTTTTCATGAGACATCTCTGTGTTACTGTAAGGGTTATACGCCAATCTGAAAACATGAATATATACAGATGACCAAGGGAAGAGAAGCAGAGAAAGACCATGTTGTTTTTCAGTGGTTTTTGCTTTGATTATTTAGCCGTGTGTTTGTGTCATTAAGTTTTGGCAGTGTGCACCCTTCTGCTCTTGAATTACATTTCACTTGTTCCTGTTTGAAGAGATGTTTTATTTTCTCTCCAGTCCCATGCTGGCTTTAAGAAACTGTAGTAAATTAACTTGATGTGTTACTCACCAATGAAGGACACAGGCACTAGTGTTGTTTTTAATACATTCTCTCAAACTAGCCATGACATAAAAGCTTTTGGAATTATACTTGAAGGGGCTTTCTTCAGATTTCATTCATAAACCAAAGAGCACCTTCGTTCCTTGACTCATCATAGGCAGTTTTCTCTGCTTTGAACTGTGTAAATGTTACAAGATTTTAAAAAAGCATCTCATAGTGCAGCAGTTGTCTGTACAATGAGGTAGGCTCGAATTTGTTATAAGTGTCAGACTGAACCAGTAAAGTTATAAATTAGACTCACTGTTTTGAATTATGAACAGCCAACAAAAATAAAGCAGACCAGAAGAGGACAAAAAATAAATTTAAATAATTTTTTAATAAAATGCTGTTGAAAGTGATATTTGAAATTTCATTGGCCATTTGTTTTGTGTGAGGTTTTAGCTTGACTCCAGATCAACATTGTAAAACATAATTTATTTCTCTTTCACGCCAACAGCCATTTTCAAAGGTAAGCATCATTCTTCAGATGAAAGAGAGCTTCTTTTGGAATCACACTTGTGAATAGATGTTCATTTAGTTAGAAACACATGCACCATGCTAATAGAGATAATAGAGATGTTTGTGAAAACAATACTTATTTTACAGGCTTTTACTTTATGTTCTGGCCAATGTCACTGCGATGTTGGTGTAAAGTGCAGCAATATTACAAAGGAAAAAGTTTGTACTGTTTACAGGAAATGAAGAAAGTAGTTACCACGGGGTGGCTGTGGCTCAGGTGGTAGAGCAGATCAGCTACTGATGGGAGGTTGGTGGTTCGATTCCTGGCTCCCCCGGTCTGCATGCCAAATATCCTTGGACAAGATACTAACCCCGAATTGCCCTCTGATGCGTTCATCGGAGTGTGAATGTGTGTGAATGTTTATTAGTTGCACTTGAGTTTAGGAGTGGGTGTGAATGGGTGAGGGAGGCATGTTGTATACAGCGCTTTGAGTACTCTGGGAGAGTAGAAAAGCGCTATATAAGAATCAGTCCAGTCTAGTTATTATTCTACTGCTCAGGTTGTTTTTATACTAGCTGCCATCCATTGGTAGCTATATTAAGTTGACATTCATGCTGTGTAGTGAATTGCATTTTTACATTTTCAGCTTGTGTGGAAGTTCTGTATTTTGTATTTCAAATTAATCATATGATCAGCAAATAAATCTCACGTCACACTTTCGGTACCATTTGACTAACCTTTTATTTAAATCTGTCTAAGCTAGTTTTCTCAACTGCTGGAAACTCATAAAATGACTTTGAACTAATCAACTCAAATAAGGACATTGTAATATATACATATATATATATATATATATATATATATATATGCACGATTTCCTGGTACATCAATTGCACACGTCAGAGCTCGGCGGCTACAAAAATGGAAGAATCAGAAGAAAGCGCGTTGCTAGCACTGATGGATGCCAAATTTCATTTCAAAATACTACCCGGCGGAAGCCTTGATAAAAGCGTGGTTTTGTGCAAATTGTGCAAAAAGGAAGTACTTCAACCCAATGGTGCCATCTAAATGCAAAACACGCTGCAACCAAATGTTCAATGATCACACTGTTTTGGCCTAATGTACAAAATAATCTGAGCTAAGGTTACTCACAGTTTGACCTTTTGTGTTTCTGCCTGATTTTTTAAGAGACAAGATTGCACTTTATGTTGAATCTTTTTATTATTATTATTTAAAGACAATATCATTCTGAAAATGTACTTGCAGTACTTAAAATAGCACTTTATTTTTAAAGCTGTCCAATTGTGTTTGTTTTTCTACTGTTTTGAATTGAAATGCAATTTAAATGCATTTTTTTCAGAAATTAAAAGAGCTTGAGTTTACAATATTCATGTCCGTGTCTGTTATTTGATTCTTTTGCCCACTAAAACCATTTAAATTTTAAAATGTGCTTTTCGGGGCTATATATATATATATATATATATAAATAATATGTTGTTATCACAGGTTTTCCTCAGGTTGGTACAGTTGTTGGGTTAATACATCTTCGTTTCACTGCAGTGCAGCTTGTGATATTTGAAAGCCTACCTTTAACTATTAGAAGTGGCTCATGGTCAAAATAGCCATTTATTTAACTTGAATCTCTCCCTTCCCAATTATTTCCCTCTATCTCGCCACCTTCCTCCATCTCTTCCTCAAGCTGTTGGCATCCCAACTCAATGGGTGGTGCTAGCAACAGCAGCCTCCACTGACAGCAAGGGCTTGTTAGTAGTTGTTGTTACTGTTGACAGTGCAGCAGTAGCAGCACCGAGAGCTAACATGTCGGTTAATTTGACACATTTCGATGCATTTATTTTCAGTTTTTTCTTTTTCCCTCTCAGCCTTTTAGCTCCACCTTTTCACCACTTCTTCCACACTAAACTGTTCTACAAGGTGCACGAGTACACAGTGAAGGTAGTGAGGCCAATACAGTGTCGGTAATGTAAATGAATGATAGGCCTGCTGTTGGTGCTTGTATGGCTGGTTGGCAGCGGCCATTCAATTGGCCCAAAAGTGCGTCGGCCCACCAGGCAAGTGCCCAGTACTCCAGATTACCATTCCAGCATTGTTATCTGTGCACCACCTGTCATCTATTACAAAGTTGTTGTTTGAATAATCCAAATAGAAATTTTACTAATAAGTTACTAAATGTTATCCACATATGAAGTCCTGAGTAAAAGCATTTTGAAATGTTCATTGTTTCTTAGAGAATTTTGTTTTATTTCCCAGCTTTATTTTAGAATGTTTATGGCTCACCAAACAGATGATTGTGGAAAATTTCATACTTTTTTATTTACTGTGTAGAAGGGATTGTCATGAAGGCTCCACCTCATTATGTATGAAAAATAAGAAGAAAATCACTGCTTGGGGAAAACCCAATATAACAGCAAAAAACAAAAGATAAAAATTACACCTCCCTGTTCTCTCAGCTCATCACTAGAATATTGATAAGTCCTTATAATGAGTTTATATTATCTATTTATGAAGTAAATTATTCAAAATATACAGGCATTTTTAATCAAGCTGGGTGATCTCCTGGTATTGGCAGAACATCAGCAACTAACTAGATTTGTTGAGTGAAATGGGACTGAGGCTGCCTCACACTGTACTGTATTAGGTCATCTGTCCCAGCTCCTCGGGTCCCACCTGCAGTGTATCTGCCTCTGCTGGAGATGTGAGTCCCCCCATGTGCAGACCTGAGGCAAGCCACTGTAAAGTCCTTGGTTGATCCACTGAGAGACAAGGCTGTCTTTGATGTGAGGCACCATTTTTGGAGCAGCTCCAGGTGTATTTGTGAAGGTGGAATCAACCCCTCTTCCATTTCCACTGGGGAGTTTTGGATCTTGGTTTCCTCCTTTAACATTTCTTAACCACATATACGATACGTGTTTATAATGGCAACAAAACACTACAGACTTTTGAAATTATTAAAATGCAATCTCAGTTATTAAACTTGTTTGTTGATTACTTGTTTTTATTATTAAGCTAAAAGCTACAGCTGATAAGAATAGACTTGCATTATATGAACTAACTGTCCTAAACTGGCACTGTAATCATATAAAGACAAAATATGTGCATCCCATTTGAACTGCACCCCTGCATTTACTATAATTTCCAGTCCATCAGATTAGATTAGATTAGAATCAGGTATTCCAGAGTATTTGGTCTTTAAGTGATGACGTGATGAACCCTGCTTCCGGGTCCAAACTCCTCTGTTTATTAAGACTTTTGTGTTTTTAACATGTTTCATTGCTTTGTATCTTCTTCTATTTAATCTGAACAAGCCCCTAAAAAAAGTCAGTGATCACTGTCGGCCTCTCTTGGTTTTTATTACCACTAATCATTTTAAAGCTCAGTTTTTAAAACCTTACGATGTAACTACAGCCCAGCCCATGCAGCAGTATATTAATGACTAACCTCATATTGTGGATAGATTATCTCAGTTGTTCTCCTGAATGAAGTTTGGTCCGTTTACAGCATCCTGCCATGCAATTACATTTGTTCCTAACCATCGGGAACCCTCACGTTAACTTTTATCAAGTGGAAAAAAGTTAGTGTTCATCCTCCAGCTTCACTGTTTATATTATGCTAACATAGCTGTGTCGCTAGCAACCACGCAGCACATCATTATATACCAGCTAGCCCAACTTCAGTAACCCTACAAACGTCACTGCTGTTTAGTTTTCTGTCTT
>VUQG01039727.1:0-23186 GCA_015106755.1 Etia nguti
TATTTGTATAAGCAGGTAGAGTTCAAAGTTAGCAAGCTACCAAAACTGAAACTGTCCAAAGAAGTCAGTAGTAGTAGTAGTATTCATAATAATAATAGTAATAATAATGATGAAAATTAGTATTATTAATATATATTTCATTTCATTTATTTTTTCAACCAGTGCTGTGAACTTGTACATTTAAAGATGGGAATTTAGGGTTATTGGTTCACTTTTGGAGTCACTTATTGGGTATTTATACGCCTGTGGGAAATCTACACCGTAGCTGTGTTGTAACCACAAACCCCTCTAAAATCCTACAGTACGACCTGATCTGCACCTCCCTACAAATGTAGCTACACATCAGACTGATGCAGCCCGCTACTGTGAACTGTTGTGATTGGCCTGTTCAGCAACTGTTGATTCCTCATGTGCATTTCTAGTTGCAATTTTTGAACTTGTCAATGAGAGAATAACAGTCATCATCTTAGTATAAGAAAGAAATAATCATAGGATCGAATTTCAGAAAATTCCTGGAATGAGAACTTGAAGTTGTAGGAACTGACGTGAGGGAATGTACAAAGAAGTGAAACGATGTCAGTTACAAATATGTTTGCCCCTAAAAAGAAAACTGACTGCAGAGGGGGAGTGGGGACCCAGGAGGGCAAAAGAGTCCCACTGTTTTGTTTCAGTCAACTGGTACTGCATATAAAACATCAGGACACAAACATAATGTAGTTAACACATAATGCACCACACACAAGCATTAATGCAGAAGGCTCTACAAAGATTTTCTGCAGAAATCGAAATCAGTCCTCATCCTTAAGCGACCACCAGAGTTCCACCATTTCTGCATTGGCTTCACTTTTCAGCTTTCAGGATGTTGTATGAATCGGACAAACTCCGAGTACACCGCCCTGGAGTGCAGTCGACAACAGTAGTCCTTGTTCTGCTCTGGAGATCTCCTGCAGGCTGGAGGGTCGCCCTAACCAGCCTTAAAGATCTGCTTCTTTATGTTAATCTAAAGGAGACTTTGTTATACAAGCCCACAGACCATGTCTGCTCTCTTTACTTTCAGGTCATGGAGATGTCTGCAAAGAGTGTGAAGCAGGTGACTCTGGAGCTTGGAGGGAAATCTCCTCTCATCATCTTCAAAGACTGCGATCTGGAGAATGCAGTGAAGGGGGCACTAATGGCAAACTTCCTGACACAGGGAGAGGTGAGTCTGTACTGTTGTACTTTTTTTGTCTTGTGCAGCCTGGTGAAAGACAGACTTTTGGTGGTTTTGGTGTATTAACTTTGTGCTGAAATATGCAGGTGTGCTGCAATGGGACCAGAGTGTTTGTGCAGCGGGAGATCATGCCACAGTTCCTAGAGGAGGTAGTCAAAAGGACCAAGGCCATCCCTGTTGGTGACCCCCTGCTCGAGAGCACCAGGATGGGAGCTCTGATCAGCAAACCACACCTGGAGAAAGTGCTGGGATTTGTCAGTCAGGCCAAGAAAGAGGTGCTTTTCATTAGAGCGAGTAAATTAGCTTTAATAGTTTGTGGTTTCTCAGTTAACCACAAAGAATCTGTATCACTGTAGGTATTCTTTAACGTAGCTCTTGTAATTATTTATTTATTTGTTGCTAGGGAGCCAGAGTGCTTTGTGGAGGAGATCCCTTTGTCCCCAGTGACCCCAAACTGAAAGGGGGGTATTTCATGTCACCATGCGTACTCGGTACGTCTAACACTTTGGTTAATGGTGGTACAGCACACGCACAGTCAGCTTTGGTTTTTAACACACAAAGTCTCTCAACACAGATAACTGCAGAGACGACATGACCTGTGTGAAGGAGGAGATTTTTGGCCCTGTCATGTCCGTTTTGCCTTTTGACACGGAGGAAGAAGTGATCAAGAGAGCCAACAACACCACCTTTGGACTGGCCTCTGGAGTCTTTACCAGGTCAGTTTGTCACGAGTCAGCAGTGTGGTGCAACTGTTGACGGCTTGCTCTTTTAAGATAATGAGTTTATTGCATTCTGTTGGCTGTGGCTCAAGGTCTCCACAGTGCGGCCAATTCATTGCACAGTAGCAATTTCAAGTTGCATACAGACTGCTTTTCTCTGTATAAAAGTCGTTTCTTTTCCTCCTCCTACAGGGACATTTCTCGAGCCCATCGCGTGGCTGAGAACCTGGAGGCAGGGACCTGCTTTATCAACAATTACAACATCAACCCTATAGAGTTGCCGTTTGGAGGATACAAGATGTCGGGTAAGATGCTGTGAGCTTTTCATGGTCCGGGTAAATGCTGCATTTTCTCAATGAGTGTAAATTGAACAGTTCTCTCCTGATCCCTGCAGGCTTTGGCAGAGAGAACGGCCAGGTGACCATCGAGTACTACTCCCAGCTGAAGACTGTAGTGGTGGAAATGGGTGATGTCGACAGCCTCTTCTAAGTTTTACACCGCTGTGCCAGAACTGTGACTACTAGAGCTCTTCACTTCTCCCTTCTTAGTGTGCTAGGCTGACACATAATTAATGCAGTGTGTGTGGAACATGATTTAGATAAGCATAGACGCCGAGCACTTTTTTTCACAGTATTCAGTACTTTAGTACTTCAGTGTTACATCAGTAAGTGAAGGATACCTGGATTTAAAATTTGGGGTTTTCTGAGGAAACACGCAAATGTGCAACATTGGAACCAGCATTAGAAGAAGACTTCTTTGTACTGTTGTTTGGACAGCTGCTTCTTTGTATCAAAATAAACTTGTAGAAGCAAATTCTTTTTCTTTTTTGCTTGTGAGTTGAACTGTATGAATATGCTATACTGAAATCACTTCAACAGTCATCTCAAGGTGCTTTATATTGCAAGGCAAAGACTACAATATTAGACAGAAAGTGCCAACAATCAGCGATCCCCCTGTGAAGAGCTTCCTTTTAACAGGAAGAGACCTCCATCAGAACCAGGCTTATGGAAGAGCAGCCATCTACCTCAACTGGAAAGATCAAAGGACAGCAGACCAGAGGATAAAGTTAATAACATACAATACATGAGTGGAGAAAAAATACTTAAAAATAATATGTTAAGAAGTTTAATATGAGAAGTCACTGACCAAGCTCTAACTTTAAGAGTTATAAAAACTTTCAAGGCCAAATTCAAAAGTAGAGAAGGTGTCAGGAGTATTATATTCACTATATTGAAGTAATATAATAAAAAGATACCATGGGAGCTAGACTTTTTTATTATTATATGTAAGGAGAAGGATTTTAAGTCCCAGATTTAACACGGAGTCCATGAAAAGCAGCTAGAATGGGAGAAATATGATATCACTTTTCCATTCCTGGTACCTGGAAAATGGTACTATTAATTGACATTTTAGTTGTTCTATAACTGATGTTATTATTGTTGGTGATACTAATTAGCATGTAGAATGAGGATTTTGGTGGTGTACAACCACACATTTTGACAGTGTATTTGATATTATATGCTAGCAGGTGCTTTCTAAAATTACAGATCATTCAATCTTAATGGTCTGCAATTCTTATGAGTTGTGCTTCATGTTGAAGCAAACTGAAGGTCCTGAGTTTCTTTCTGCATGCTCATGCTTCCTCCCAGAAGCATGCATGTTAGGTTAAGTGCTGTGTCTGTGTATCTGAATGATTGTGTCAACAGGGTCCATATAGTTAAACAAGAACTGCTTCACTGATAAGGCAGCAGCACCATGTTGTAGTTTAAAAGCAGTTGTATGTTGCTATATATATATAATATATAAAGTATATAAATATATGGAGTATTTATAAAAATATATAAAGAAGGAATGTAATTGAGAACCTGCAAAACGTTTTGTGATGTGTGTAAAAATACTAATTACTATAGTTTTTATTTAGTTTTTACATATATCACATTTAGACTCTAAATTGTAAACTGAAATGTTTGCTTAAATGTCGCATAAGTTGCGTGCTTTGGATTATTTGTTTACGAGAAAAAAAATGGAGAAATAAACGTTACAGCGTTTCCGCCATGTTTAACCTGCAGGCTTTTACTTTGACAGTGATGAACCGGAAGTGCTTCTGTGTCCCTTCAGGTTGGCTAGATTCTACTTAAACAATGCAGGTAACAAATATGAATATATATTCTGTACGACAGTATGATACGTTGGTAGATGCAGTAACATTCATTAAAATTGTTATTTACTTTGCCTGATGACTCTTTTTCTTCGTGTTTAAGTGACTGTTGGTCTCTTTAGTGGCCGAGGTTATGCTCTCTTTAGCTGTTTAGCTAACAAAACTGTGTACTTGCATTGAGTTTGGGAGGTTTTTAATGCTTTTGTTGTCTTTTAGCAACGAGAAGAGAAGCAGTTAGAGGCGTCGGTGGAGTCTCTCATTTCGCGGGTGGCTCACGTTAAAAATGCTCTGCACAGTTTTATTTACAAACTAGAAAACGAGTACGAGCGTTTGACTTGGTGAGTAAAATGTTTTTCAATGTAAAACAGGCTGTTTTGTTTTAAAAGAAACTCGACATAGATTTAAGTTGACCTCACACTTTGTTGTTCAAGCAGTTTTTGACAGCAACATATAAACACATTAAGTTCCTTTTATTTACAGGAGCAAATTTGACAGAAGCTGTGGAAAGTCTTGTCTTGTGGCTAAACAGATTTGATCTGAAACGCGTGCTTTGTGGATTATTTTGAGCTCTCACAGATGCGCCATTTTTTGTCATGTAGGCCTTCTGTTTTGGATAACTTCGCCCTTCTGTCTGGTCAGCTGAACACCATCAATAAACTGCTCAGGAACGAGAAGACACCATCCTTTCGCAACCAGGTTATAATCCCCCTGGTCTTGTCTCCAGATCGAGATGAGGACTTGGCAGTGAGTACCACAGCTGATAACACGTTTCCTTTTTTGAAAAGAAAAGAAGAAAAGAAAGTAGTTTCTCTGAGCTGTCTGTTTACCTGCTCTCAGAAACTCACGGAGCAGCGCGTTCCAGTGTTTAGCCATGAGATCGTACCGGACTACTTGCGGACCAAACCTGATCCTGAGGTGGAGGAGCAGGAGAAAACACTGAGTACAGAGGCAGCACGTATTGGCCCCGATGTGGCCCAGGTTAGTTTGGACTCACATAAAATAAAACATTCTGTCATTTTTGGGAATATATTTTTTCAAGCCTTCGGGTTTTATTGTCATGAACAGAAACAGATCCAGGCTTTGAATAAGATGTGTACTAGTCTCCTGGAGAAGCTAAGCAACCCTCGTGAGGACAGAGATGCAGAAAATGCTGGTGTGTTGCACTTCTGCTGCAGTTTTTTTCTGAAATAAATAAAAACAATGGTGACTCTCGAATTTTTTTTAAATTTTTTTTTTACCCAGCTATGCGACAGAGCAAACCGTCTTTCAACCCTGCTGACACTAACGCATTAGTTTCAGCCGTTGCATTTGGAAAGGGACTTTCCAAATGTAGGCCTCCTGGTCCCGTGGCCCCTGGACACCAAGGACAGGGGTCCATGATGAGTGGAGGCCCAACCTTACAGCAGGTCACTATTGGTGGGGGTTCAGGCCAGCAAGCAGGTATGGGAGGACCTGTGGCTCAACAGCAGCAAGGACAGACAGGTAGGAGACTTGGAAAGCTGAGTTAATATCTTACCTGAGCACAGCATCACAGTTATGTGAGAGCTAGCCATAGATCGCTTTCCTGTGTTTCTTCAGTTTTCTTCAGTTTCAACACTTAACTGATGACAGTCATTAGTTTTTGAATTGTAATGAATTAAGTGTGATGCTCCATGTGAAAATTATGGTCACTTTAAGAGGTAGAAAGGGGAATTATACAGGATATGTTAAAGACAAAGTTTTAAAACACCAGGCCAATAGCAAAAATGCTCAGCTCTAGGCTTCATAACAGGATACTCAAACAATTTTACATTTTACTGCAGTTTAAAAATCAGCCTATTCCAATATTTTAAAAAAAATAACATTGTACAAATAAAAATTTTTTTAAAATCTCAAACTAAAGTTCGTGGTGCATACTGATGATTAGCCCTTATTAGGGGGGATTAACAGTCATATCTGATATATATTTTATGATGTTAAGTATTACAAAGGCCTGAAACCCGTGTGAATAAGATACTCTTCTCCAGATTTGACTCTTTATTTTCTTGGATTAGCTCTCCACTCTATGCTGCTCTGCACCGCCAGCAACCTACTCGATTCACCATGTGTCCATAACCCGCCTTGCCACAACTTGATATTCAGTATGCCATCTGTCATTCATAATCATTACAGGCCAACTACAGCGTGCTAGCTGCTACGTTAATGAACTGTTAAATACTTCAGTGCTGTTGAAACTGCCGTTTTACTGACCTCTGAAATTCCTCCTAAAGTGTTGTTCAGTGTTATGAACGCTAACGACTTTAGTTGTTAGTGAGGGGAGAAGCTGTGTGTGTCACTGTCTGCAGACTGTCTGCAAAGATGGCACCGTTTGTGTCGATACTATGGCAGATGAGTATCTGAATTTGATATTCATTTTGGAGTTTATTAATATTGGAGTATGAATTTTAAAATGTAATTTAATTTTTTGGCAACCCAGCTGCTAACACGGGATGTTTTGAATGATTTATATCTGCACTTGAAGAAAGCAAAAACCTTAAAGATGCATATATAAAGTTGATCTCTTTACTTTTGTTTTCTCTCAGGAAAAATGCCAAGCAGCATCAAGACAAACATCAAATCTGCGTCTGGGTCAATGCATCCTTACAACCGATGAGCCGCCGCCTTCTCGCCTGTTACCATTCAGAGACTCCCCTTCAGAGGTGCCAGCATTTACAGCAGAAAACTGTCACTTCTGTTTAATGCAGGGGTGGGCAAAAATATTTTCCGAGGGGCCTCATGAAAAACTGGGGCTGTTGCGTAGGGCCCCATTTATAACTTAAAGTTAATAATGATCAGTTCATCTCATTCCAAGGTTATTGGTACGTCCTTCCACAAGTTCATGTTTCTTATGTGGCGTCTTGGAGAAATGATTTGCCCATGCCTGTTTTAGTGCGTTATTTTCATGGAGAATGATAAATACAAAGACAGCATGCTTAAACATGCTGTTGTAGTTTTTGATATCACATCTAAGTGTCAGAGTTTGTTTGAACCACTAGATGGCAGTCTGCTTTCATTTGTGGACTTGCGTTTTGTAACTGTAATCAGGACACTTTTTCAATTAAAAACAATGTGTTCAAAAGAATTCCTTGTTGTGTAATGAATCCACTGAAACATTTGTTTACTGTTATTTAACTACTATTAATACACTGAAGGTTTCTATAAACGATTAAATCTTAGGGTTTTGCTGCGGAAGCTCTCGTTCTCATCAAATGACCATCCCCGCATGTTAGACATGCACTATGATGTGATGTCTGTTTCACATTTCTGCCTTTTATTTCTTCTTCTGCTCCTCTTTGTCCATTTGGCTGCAGTACCAAAGGTGAGAATAATGAGGGTGGACGTTGCTCTGTGTGGCCTGATAATGTCAAAGTGTTTAAGGGGGGAAATGAGGAAGTATCGGTGCTGACGTGCGAGGGGGGCCGCTCTCTGTGCCGGCTCTCTCTGTCCACTCCAATCCCTGTCCTGCTGCACAGCACAGTGACCGTGCTGCTGTCACAGCATGCAGACCCATGCCTGACCTACATACACCCTCTGTCCCCAAACAGGCGGACGTCTCGCTGTGTCAGCCGCCGTGGTCAGATGCTCTGCTGAGACAGCTCAAAGCTGCACAAGGTCACACTTGTGTCCGTGGATGAGGTCTAAATTTTAAACAAAGAGCTAACGGGCAACATCCTGCAAACATCACAAAACAGAAAGGTTCAGCCGAGGTTATCTGCCAAACTATCATCCAAACTTAGAGACTGCAGAGGACACGCTAGGATGGACTGTTTTCATACCATCCTAGTGTTAAATTTGACTTTATACGCAGAAAAAAACTCTTAGATTCTTTGCAAAATATGTTTGGTTTTTTTCCTTCATGATTTCTGCAAATAAAGTGACAAACTTGTGAGGCTCTTTGGTTTTTTCCTGTTTTCTTAGATGGTCCAAATATATATAATTGGCATATTCCAAATAGTATTAGATAGGATTATGATCCAAAACCAGTCCAAAAAAAAGAAGAAATGATTCGTATTTACTATTTTTTCATATATAAAATATATATAAATCTACTTTTATTTTTAATTTAAAGCTGTGATATTTACTTGCTGTCTCTGATGCTTTCATCTGCACTTCAGTCAATTATTTTTTATTATCAAACCAACTTTTAAAGGCTAAAAATATATTTAAATTGATATTTTTTTTTTAATTATTGCTAATACTAAATAAAAATAATCTGCTAAAGATGCCCCCATTTCAGTTAGCAGGCCATTCTGCTTCAGACTGCAAAATGAGTTGAACAAATAGTTTACGTTTCCTCTTTAGTGGTAGTTCATGTTAAAGACGACCATGACCAAGATGGCCATGCTTCCATTCTTATAGTTTTCTGTTAAACATTATAAGAAATGTTCTTATCATATAATAATGGCATATTGTAAAGAAAATATCGGCTTTCCTGATTGTCCAATCATTTAAACAGCTGCAGCGATGTAAATTGCACTCCCTGCTGAGGGCACATATAGTTCTGACACACTATCAGTGCCCTGAAACCACTGTCGCCACCGCATCTGAACCTTATTACAACAGCTAATCGTCTCTCTGTTGTGCAATTAGAGCGTTCATTTACTCCCCTTCATAAAACATGAATCTGAACAAAATCCATTTACGCTGCGGTAGAAAACTAAAGTGAAGCAGTTTTATGAATTTGGTCAAAGTTATATTGGCACCAGAATCTGACTTTGTGCCTTACTATAAAAATGATTTTGGATTAGACATGCAATGTTTTGTCATTAACTTTATGGCAAAACAGCATAAAAAGTGTAAAAAGAAAAAAAAAAATCAGGAAAAAACAAACTGATTATGTAAACCTTCAAACTGGCTGTTTTTCCCTGCACCACTTAAAAGAAATTGTTTTGACCCTCCAGCCTTTTAGTATTTTAAATGATCATAAATAAATAAACAAATAAAACAGTAGCTTAATAATTAGTAGGAAAGGTAGTACAACATTCATCTCATGCACCAGTTCTGCTTAAAGCTACAGACTAACTTTAAACTTTGCAACTTTGCAGGAGGAGAGCAGCTCTTAAATCACGTCTAATTAAAGACTAATTATGTCATTTAGCTGCCTTATTAGTTAAAATATATTTAAGCAGCATATGTGATGCAGATTTCAGTGCACTCTTTATGAAACGGGTAAAACTAAACTTCAGTGACTGCAGTCTGGCTAGATAAGGTTTATAAACCCAACTTTTCTTTAAAAGTAAATCGTTTTGATGAACCATATTATCAGAGAGTGAGTTTATATTTGAAGAAGCTCTGCTAAAAGTGAACTGGTCCACAGTTTAATATGTACATTCTGGCTTCATACTTATATAAAAACAGAATGATGAAACCAGCCCTCAAATTTGATTTTATTTATAAAAAGAAAAAGGACATTTTTTCTTTCTTTAAAAAAAAAAACTTTACTCATTTAATCTTAGAGTATTAGAAGCACTTTCTGTGTCGGTATTCAATTATACTAGAAGTTGTCTGTATTTAGTACTTAGTTAATGTTTCTTTTGCCAAATCAATATGTTTAAATAAAGATTTATTTTGGTTAGCTGGCCTAGCCTAGCTCAGTAGCAGTAACTACCCTGTCATAGCTCATTACTCTTTTCAAATTCCCATGAAAAATAAATTTAAACCCAGTATAATCAAAGGCTAGTTTAACAGCTTAATTATTTATTCAGTTTTCATTCAGGAAAAAAACAACACCTGCTAAAAGCTAACTGAGTTAGCTTAGTTGAGTAGCAGTAAGTGTCTCAACATGTTGCCTCTGCCACTGTGATTATTAAGCAATAAATGCTAAAGGTGAAGTTTAACTTGTGTAACACAGGTGACACATAAAGGGGAAACCAAAGCAAAGCCCTTTTTTTTGCGGGATGTTGTTTGTCTTTGGAACTGTTTGAGGAATGAACACCATTAATCCAAAGGATTTTTCCTCAATTGGTGTTGATGGTGATGGAGGTGGCAGAGACTGCTGTTCAACGTGTTGGCCCAAAATCTCCGGTCTGTGCTTAGTTGTCTGGTGTCCATGGAGGCTATAACAAACCACTCACAGATCCCTCATACCCTGTGGATGGTCACCATGGAAAAGTGCACTCTTGTCAGGATAGAAATACTACAACTACAAGATGAGCAGTACTTTGTAATGAAACAATTAAACCCAAACCCTCCCAGCAACGTGCCCCCTACTCCATGAAAAATTCCACCAGATCCTCTCATTATTCGAGGCCCATTTGTGCCAGTATCTGTTGCACATTTTGTATATGAGCCTTCACATGATGTTTCATGAGCTTTTTTTCTCAACTCCATTGTTTCCTTTAATGATTCTGCCTTTGTATGACACATCAGGTCACAGAGACCATAATGGGGGTCATCAGTGTTTGATTTTTGGTGCACATTGAAGTTTGGGAGTTGGCCCATTCTGTAAAAAAATGATCCCTGAAATTACTGTTTTGACAATTAATTTAAATTCATAAAATCAAGGCTGCGTGTGCGAGGAGAGCCACAGAGAGGTTTTATATCACATCCAGTGCCGACTGCCTCTGAGCCTCGCTGTACATAGTGGATAATGGGAAAACTCAATATGACAGCTGCCTCCTAAATTACAGTATACACTATATAGCAGGGTACACAGAGCAGGGGTAACTAGACGGTTTTTACCCAGACACAAATCCGTCCTGACAACATAATCAGCATTGCTATCTTTTGAAAAGACAGGATTTCCCTCTGAAGCGACACACTGCAGTGACCAAATGTGTCAAATGACTTCATGTCCAGAAATGCAGGAAAAACATTTAAGAAGATAAAAACACAGAGACAGAAACCCCAAATAAATGAGCTCACAGAAACAAGCGAGCAAGAGAGTGGACGTGAATAATCCTTGGATATGACTGTGCTAATTATTCCAGCAGCCCTGGATACGGATGTTCTTCATTAAATATTTTTTTGTTTCATTTCTGATTTATGTTTTGGAGAGATAACTTTCTCATTTATTTAATAAGAGCATCTCCTGGCACAGTTTTAAAGGTTTTCTTTATTTTTCCTGTAATTGAAGAACATGATAAGGTCCATAACTTGCTCATTATGGAAGCTTTAGGCAAATATAAAGAAACAGTTTACAGCCTTAAACTCCCACACCCCAAAAAAGGCTCAAATATTCTGCAGAGTCTAATTCAAATGTTCCACGGTTGAAGTCACTTGAAAGGCTCCGATGACGCACGCGGATCTGTGAAATCTTTTCCAAATGTCTTCTTTATGAAAGTTGGGATCAGAGGAATTCATTAAGGATCTGTGGGTGGCATAGGCAAAACGAGTACTGAGGCTTTGCCAAACTGAACTGTTTCCAAATCTGAAATCTGCAACGCTGACTGGAACACACCCACAGTCACTAATTACTTGACCCTATTCCTGTGCAGCCTTGTGGAGTTATTTTGTGATTCATATACGGTCTATCAGGAGAGAAGACGACTTGTTTCATCTTATTAATGCAGAAGGCTTCCTTGAGACAAAGCTTCTCCACCTCAGACCTTACATCGTCTACTTCAGAAACCATTCCCTCAGGCGCATGTGTGCAGCCTTGTGAGTGCGTGTGTGTGTGTGCATCGTGTTGGCAGACGCTGTATCGGATGCACATTATGCATTGTGAATAATCCTGCCTCTTGATGAGCCTTATATTGTCATCGATATAATGTGAGCCCTGAGCCCTCCTGCATGTGCCACATGCATTGTGGCCATTGTGGTTGAAGATGATTGATATGAAATTCCATTGTTGAGAAGGCTTAGATGTACTAAGATGAGGTCAAAGAAGGCAGATGTGATTATAATGAATGTTTGTCTTAGCCTATAGAGAGACACTATCCTGTGCTTGTTCCCTGTCCAAGTGTACAGCGCAGAGAGCTGGATTAGACTCTTAATCTAATAAACACCAAGGTGGTTTAATTAATTAATTCTTTCTTTCAATCAAAAATCCCTCGAGATCTTAAATTTCTGTTATTTTCCATTTTTTAGAAACAGCATAAATGAGAAGTCTCCCTAGTTATGATTAAACAACATGGAAAGCTATAGTTGGACATTCATTCTATACACCGTTTTATCGTATTACATCTTATCACTGTTCAGAGATGAATGAAAATGAAACTGCAGAGTTTGTGGTCAAACTGGAAAGGGACCGTTAGATGCATCCTTGGCTCAGCTGGTAGAGCTGGTTTGATCCCCAGTCTCTCCACTTGCTGAGAGTCTCAGGCCACCAAACCCCAAGTTACCCTGCAGGTCAGCAAAACACCTTGCATGGTATTGTATGTGTGTGTGTGGATGAGAAACACAGTTTAAACACTTTGTAACACTGCAAAGTTTAAAAGGACTATATAGGTGCTGGCTATTTAAAATTTTACCCCCTGCCACTGTGACCAAGCTCCCTATAAACAGTAGAAAATAGTTTTCTTACATGTCTGCTGTTTTTAAAAAACTAAACAAAAAAAACATTAGTAGTAAAAAAAAAAAGATGACGGACAATTAATCATTACTTCCTCTCAGTACACAAAAATACAGCAGGAATTTGGGGAAATGGATACAGACATTTTAATAATAATGTATACTTTATTGATCCCCGTGGGGAAATTCCTCCCTGCATTTAACCCATTCACTCAGTGAAGCAGTGGTCTGCCATTTGGGCGCCCAGGGAGCAGCGTGTAGGGACAGTACCTTGCTCAGGGGTACCGAACCCCTGACCTTCCGATCACGGGGCCAACACTTTACCTACTGAGCTATCCCTGCCCCCATTTTACACCATTTGCATCATATATCATCAGAGTCTGTACTGTAGTGACCAACATGTACAGTCCATCCAGAATGTGACATCACCCATTGGTTATGGAGTCCTGCTATGAATCCTCAAGCTGAGTGATTTGACAGTTACCAGAGATCACAAGTGACAGGCAGATCTGATGGCAATGCTACACACTCATACGGTAGCAGACAAGGTAGAGCTTACACTGCTTTATCTCTGATTTGACTCTAGTAAGTAAGTAAAGTTTATTTATGAAGGGCTTCAGAGACAAACAGTCACAAAGCGCTGTACACAGAAAGAGTAAACTAAATAAGAACATTAAGTGCCATAAAAGCCAATAAAAATTTATTTTTTTATTTTTTAGCAACGTCATGTATTAATTGAGACTCAAATCTAGTGACTGAGACCCTAAAGTCATCTGGAAAGTGTTTACTGAGGTCAGGGGGTAAAGGGAGCTCAACGTATTTTCTAACAGACGTTTCTACTATTGGACTTCTTTTTGCAGCCACAGGAGTCGCCCCCTGGTGGCCCTTGGCTTCATTTTAAAATGTATAATTTATATTCTCATTGTCTGGCTGTTACAGTGTGATGCAATGCTTTGCTTCAGGTGCAACACTAACCCATCTCTGCGCGTTTTCTACCTGGCTGTCCTTGCTGCTGACCCACAGCTCCTCCCATACCTGCTTGCTGGCTTCATCTTTCACACTCGGAAACTAGACCCGTCTTTTTAAACGGTCATTAGTGGAGATTAGGTTGAGGTTCCACCTCCAGCCCAGGTGATATGCCAGCCTAAAGCGCTCGATCTTCAGTTCACCCAACTGTCTTGAGCCATCATGAATGCTCAGTCTATATTTATAATTTACAAAGTAGCGGGCCACATGTGCATCAGCTACCAATCTGCTATCTGTGCTCTTAACATAGTAGTAATAAGAGGACTATTTATTAGCAGAAGTTATTACTGTAGAACGACACAGTTTTTGGTTTACAAACACACCCATAAATTGCACAGATAAGTAAGGAACAGCCCTTCTTCGTGTTTGAGTATAATTCCTGAACATAGGTCCACAGACACATTAACAACTACTTCTTTTACAGGCGGCGCGGGGTTTATGATCTATACAGCACCTAGCCACCAGGGGGCAGTGTAGATATGTTGCCAGTGTCTCTGTTCTATTCAAATGTCCCAGTCATTACACAAACCTGACAGCACATGAACTAGCAGGTACAATATCACGAGCAGCAAAATGAAACGGGAACTTTGATTTTATTTATTTCTTTCTCTGTGCGTCCAAATGCCTTTTGTTTTCATGTTGGTGAAATGAGAAAAGGTAGGAAAATATTTCCTCACAGAGTTAATATATAATAGGTATCATATACATTAAAAAACCGTTGCTTATTAATGAGTTTTAACCCGGACAGCAAAGCTTTTAACTTGCGAATCACCAACTAAATGCTTACTGTGAATGGTATGCCCTTCTTACATAAAAATATAAAACCTGTCAATGGATTGTTATTAGTTTTGAAAAGGATTTAAACCAGTCGAATTTAAGTTTTAAAGAAAGAAAAATTAGTGGGTTTTCCTAGGGTAATGTTCTTTAATTGCTCTTAATCTAAATCCCTTCCCAAGGTAAGGTTAAAAGAGTTAAGGAGCTCCAGATTCTGTTGCTGATTGGATTTATACTTTCATGATGTATAATGAACAATGATCAGTGTAGTCTTCATAAAAACCTGCAGTGCATTTGTCATGGTACCGCATGTTTTACAGCCTTTTTTTTGTTAAAGGACTCAGACATTCAAAAGAATGCACAGCGATTTTACTCAGAATGGGATTTACACCTTTTCACCATGTAATGACTGAATCTGTCTCACAATGCCTTTTCTGGTTTGCAGGAGAACATGAATAAATTAAAGCTACACGTCCAGCACTTTTTGCTTTTCATTCCTGAAACACTGGCTAAAAGAAACCCTTTGATAGAAATAAGGAGGCCTCTCCATGTAATTACACTTGATCATGTTTGCATATGTCACTCCCACAGTCTCTGTCACGCTCCCTGATTTTGGATGCTCCTGGGAACCTCTTCCTAATCCACAAGTTCATGTTTCAGCCCCTTCCTTCTTTTTCTTTTCTTTTTTTCCAGAGGAGGGATGAATTGAAGAAGCAGAATCAGACATCCTGTCTGGTTTATCTGGAGGAGAGAGATAAGTGTGGATTCCGCCTCTTTCAGGGAACGCACATTAACCGTGCCTCAGAGGGAGCGCTGGGTGTGGGGAAGGGTGGCGGGGGATAGAGGAGGTGTCTGTCTGCCGGGAGCACACAGCTTTCACTCACTGTGAAAACTGTGAAAATGTCCCCTTCACACCCTCGGCAGCCCAGGCCGAGCTCCGGTGCTATGTTAGTGGTGATAAAATGCCTCCGTGCCACAGCCTAGTTGGAAGTGAGACGTGCAATGCTATCCAGAGGTGTCGGACTGACAAGTCTACAATGTGTTAACTTGTATCCTACAGTGACTTCTGACCCTGACCCTGTTGCAAAAGTCTGCTGGAAACACCACGCTCAAGTTTGTGGTGGAGAAAAGCACAAAGGGCATACAAAACGTCACCAGAAAAATGACAAAACCCCAATTTATGCAACAAAAGAAACTATTTATTTGGGATACGCATTGCCAGTACAAATGAAGAGACCATAAAACCTACACCTTTCAGCTATTTTTCTCCACAGAAAACAAGTTTTGAATCGGAATTAAAAAGACAATAGTTTTCCATTTGATACTTTTTTACATACGCAGAGATCTTAAAAGTTAAAACCTGTCAAGAAAAAGGCTCCACGATTTCACTCTGAAATCCTTATAAAAAAGAAGTTAACATTCAAAACACTGCAGTACGTTATTTTATTGAAGAACAAAAAGACATGCAACAAATAAAACATTTCATGTTTTACAAATTGTTCATCTTTCTTTTCATGTCTCTTTTCCTTTTATATTCAAAAACTAAAAAGCATCATTACATGAAGCTTCGATAATATTTGACAGGCAATGTGAAAAGTAGAGTTAAGCCTTTTTTTGAGGGGTGCAAAAACAATCCTCGTGTTTGCCTTGCATGGCCGCCGCTGTCAGTTCACTCCAATGACTTCCAAAGACACGACTGAGGCAGGTTCTGTGCATCATTTCAATGGTGCTCGCCCCCTCGGCTGTAATACTGAGCAGGTGAGTCGAGAGGGGAGCCGCTCTGAGTCATTCAAATGAGTTTGTCTGGTGCCATCACGCCGTCGTAGATCTCAACGCCAAAGCTCTGAGACATCCATGATTTCATACGTGTGTAATAAATACTATTAAAAAAAAAAAATACCTGTGGTTTTCAGGCTGTTTTGTGGCTGTTTGGGATCTCGGGACTGAATTTTCTCTCAGGGTTCAGTTCAGCTAAAATCAAAGCCAAAGAGAGGGCAACGTTAACGCTAACTTTTCACGTCACCTTAAATGGGACAGTAGCCATTTTGGACGCAGGGTTGTAATGGTGACATGAATACAAAAGAATAAGAAGGATTTCACCGTAAATCCAATAGGAACTCAAAAAAGCTGCGTTAAAATAGCTACTGTCCAAATTCAAAGATGCAAAAGAAGAGTAAAGGTGCATATCTACATACTGTATATAGAGCATTCTTGGGCTAATTCACATATAATGGTAGCATAAAAAGAAAAATAGTCAAAAGAATATCAAGTGAAACAAAAAAGATGACTTATTTGCAAAATGGAGACACATAAAAATATATCCAAACATCTTCTGGATTTGTGTGCCATCAGGGTATTTGTTTTCATTTGATTTTATATAAACACTACTGTGTTCCAGCTGCATTTTTTTGGCTTTGGATACAGAGTACTGGAGCATAATGAGATGCTCACTAGCACTGCAGATACTAAAATCCTTCAAAAACAGGGAAAAAAAAAACTTGATAAAGCTGATCCCAATGAGGAGGATAAAAATTCTGCCTTTTTTTTGGTATCAAAGTATGTAAATGCTCATGAGGACTATTGTAATCATGTATACATTATACTGTACATACGACAAAGGTCACAAATTTAATTTCACATTTCAGATTGGCATCATGTTCATGAGTGTAGTGTCATTTTAAACAAAGGAAAAAGTGAATAAGTGAGAATATAATCACTTTTGAACGTCAGACGTTCTCCTCTGATGTCATCAGAGGGTTACAAGACAGGTCAGGCTGATCAAGCTGAACACATGCGGATTAGATTTGTGACTAAATCCTGAGGATTCAGTGAGACATTTTGAACACAGAAAAAAATAACAAATAAATTACATTTTTTTTTTTTTGCATGTTCCAAATTTTCAAACTTTAATAGGAAACGGTTATTTATTTAGTTCAAATTTTGCACATTTTTATTGACTTTTCCAATTTATTTATTGGAAATTAATAATTTGAGCAAAAAACAAAAATCTTCTGTTCTCAAAATGATTCATCTCGTTCTCAGACTTTTGGCACAAATGTGATTCCATACATGAATGAGAAAGGACATGTGATGTGTTCAATCCCGATGACATGATACCTTAAAATCTCAATTACTGTTTGGTTACCAGCAGTATTTGGCTCCGTTCATCTCACTGGTAGATTTAAACTGTTTTTCTTTTTTCACATTTACAAATGCTCCCCTTTGACTTTAATCAGTAGATGTTATTGTGCTTTAATATATACGTCTTTGAGCTCAATTCCTTAATTTCTCGCTTTAAGATTGTAAAGTCTCTGCACTGTTGTACCGCGTGTTAGTTAAAACATAGCTACTATGGCACAAAACAATAAAAGGTCTTATATGTCAGTGTCTGCTGTAGAAGTTCTGAATACAAACAATACAAACCGAGGCTGAATACTTGGATATCAGCTTACTAATATAAATGGACTAACATAATAATAATATGTCACAATGGCATGAGAAATTTAAGGACATGAGATAACAATGTTTTCAAAATTCACCTCCAGAGCTGAACTTTGGCACCATAGGTAAAAAAAAAAAAAAAAGTAATCTGGTATTGAAAACAGACGTGTAACGATAGGGCTCGATGTGGTGTGTGATAAATTTGTAAAAATACGAAACTTTGTAAAACCGAAGCCGTTTAAATTTTGTTTGCTATGTTATTATTTCGAATAGAGGTAGTGTGAAAGCATCTCAATTTACAAGATGTGGGCCAATACGCTGTTGTGAGCCTACTGTGTGAATATATACTGTAAAGAGAAATACAAAGAGGCAACATGGACATCAAGTGGAAACTGTACAAACTGTGGTGTGTGAATATGAGTCCCCTACGCAGGCTGCTAACGGTGCCGCGATGGTCCAGATAGGAAAAGCGAACAGTTTTATCCGTAATGGTGAAAACGTCATCTCCAGACCCCGACTGTGTCCCGCCGTGTCACATCCAGTCCCAAAAAAAGGGGGTCAGGGTATAAGTTTTGGAAGGGAGAGTTGTGGTGGATCGAGGAAAGTGGGAATCAAGAGGAAGCGGGTAGGTGGAGGATCAGTTGGAGGTATCGGAGTGAACGCTTCCAGGTCCTTCTGTAGGTGATGTCACTGATGAGGGGGTAGGAGCATCCTGCCAGCCGCCGTTTGCCTGGGAGGGGAAAAGAATCAGAGAGAACCAGAAGTGGGGCGTGAGTGTGTTGCTCTTCTGTTCATTACTCGATGCAGCTCAAACACACTGAGATAAAAACGAATAGAAGTCCTGAGGGCAAGATAGTGCACCAACTCTGGGATACTTTCAACTACGCAGTCAAACACAGCCTTAAGTCAAACTGCCTCCTGGATTGGAGGAAAAGCTAACACAGCTCACATTACAGCTAATAATTCAGAATAAGACTGACATTAAAAGAAATACTGCTGTGTTTCCAGCTGAGCAGAAACAGAATTACCCCCTCATACACTGCACAATCACTCATTTAAGCAATGAAAAGAGAGGAAAAAGTCAACTTGTGCAAGATTTCGTCTTGAAATAAATTCCTGTTGCTGTCATTTTAAACAATATAAATATATGTAAATTGTATGGAAGGGCGTCTGAAACAAAACATGCACTAATTACGATGCTGACAGTAGGAATTAACATACAATAAGAACTCTGGAGGTCCTTTTCACCGCCAGAGACAGGCCTGTTAAAGAGCATTTAGGGTGTTAATAGCGAATTTAAAACCATCAGAAAAATTGGAAATGGTCCTCGACAGCCTTTCATTTCACAGCTTGTAATGTGTAATCAAAAGTGGAGGGGTCAGATTGTATAATGTAATCACCCGTAGCAGTCATTATCCAAGCTTTTTTGTATTAGACACAAGATTCATTAAAGTCTGTCTTGACATTTCTCTAAAACAGTTTTTTTCCGGGATACAGGTCGTTCCTGCATTTAATTAACAATGGAGTTATAAAAGCGTTGTCATTTTATATATATATATAATTTTAATGCAAAGACAAACCAAAAACCACTTATGATGTATTTTGTGAATTGTACATTATAACAAAAGTGCCTCTATGCCCTCAATTCTGCCAAGTAAAGGCCAAAAGAGGTTGAGAAACCTCAATGGAAAAAAACTTGTTTTCTACAAAAGACAGCTTTGTCATAAATTACTATTATCTGCAAAAATATTATATCAAACTAAACTGTCGTGCATGGATTGGAGAAAAAACAGGCGAGTGAAGAGCAGAGATTCCTAATTTACCAGCCTTAGCTACATAAATCACAGGCAAACAGGCTGCCAGACAGATATCCTGCTCCTACATTATGCATTGCAGAGCTTCTTTACAGGGTATAAAAGTGAATAACACAGCATACTGTGGCAGTGTAAGATGTGGTAGAGCAAGCAGGCGTCCAAGGAGAACCGTATCTGTGAGGTCAAAGGACTGAGAAAGAACAGGGCCTGAATACGTTAGCGTCCTCTCAGGGTTAGCACAGCTAGCTGTGGGATGCGCTCGTTGCAGCCAGGAAGCCTATTTGAATACACGTACATGTTTTTATACGGGAGACATTTCATCTGATTATCATATGGCCAGTGAGGCACGACGACGACAGCGGAGGAACCCAGCCGCGGCTGTGACCGTCCTCGTCCTCAGCGCGGCTCGCTGTCAGGGCCATTAGTGTGGCAGGAACATGATCTGAGCAATGCGCTTGGATTGCTGTCCCAAGTCCACACTCTGCTCTCCTTGTGTCTGTCTTATCGATTTTCCCCTTTACGACACGGCTTGTCGCTGTGAATTTCCCTACTGTTTGCCGCCGCCAGCTAGCAACCCCCACCCCACCCCTCATACCCCCACATCTAAACCCGAACTCTGCAGAAAAATAAGACAAACACGTTGGGGACAAACCCCTATGGCACATGAGGAGTCGCTTCCAGGAGCGTGAGGTTTTATTTTTAGCGAGACGGTGCTGATGTCTCCTGTGGGGCATTAACGGGAGCTTCTGGCCTTGGGGCTGCTAATCACGGGTCAGGTGGTCAGAGGGAGCTGAAGTCCAGAGCAAAGAGGTGTCACCTGTTTGTGCGGCTCTCTCGCGGCTGACCATACGTGGCTGCAGGTGCTACTCCAGACCTGATTGAACATGACAGGCTCAGAAGGCGGCTCTGCATGTGTGTGGCCAGCACCACGCCTGCGTACGGTGGGTACCGTGCTGCCCGTGGCACGAGTGCTAGAGAAGCAATCAACTAGGTGACCATGGAGTGGAGACAAGTCCTACTAAGTGGCATTCTGAGCCCTATGGCTTTGAAATAATTGGTAGAGAGAGAAAGGAAAAACAAAGGGGAAAAAAAAAGGAAAGCTTACATTGATGCCCTGCGGACTGTACATCTGGTTGGCTGTGAGTCCTTCACTGTATCCGCCTGTCTGACTGATAACATGGCGAAGGGTATCCACCTGAAACATTCAGAAAGAGCAGACAAAGCAAGGTCAGAGTCAACACAAGAGAAGCACGAGAGAAAAAAGAGAGATGACAAGACAACAAGAGAGACAACAAGAGTACACTGCTGCAAGTATGTCCTTGGAGACAACAAAGTCCAAAACAAAAAGGGAATTCGGGATAAAGAGATGTTTGGTTTTTGCCAGCTGAAATAAAACTATTTGTAGGATGAATGCAGGACGACAAATCTTCTGCCCTTGAGACTGGGGTATTAATGACTCTTTTCCATCAAGGTAAAAGTAAGCAGCTGGGTTTTTTCTTTTGGAGGGGGTGTGCATGACAAGGGGGAAAAAAAAGTTTATTAGAAAATAAGTTGAACACATGCTCTTACGCCAGCAAGACTAACAATATTTAGTTTAAGAAGATTCGTCATTAACAGCATGTGCCAGTCAAAGCAGAAATCATTAAAACATGAAAACTGAAAGGCCCCCTATTAGTCCCACAAATGCTGTCCAAGTCGCACCAAATTCTGTACAAAAAGGGTCTGAACAAGTAGTGTATGAGTACAAGTAAGTGCATAGAGGTAGAGGGCAATTAAGTCCCGCCCACATCCGAGGGGAAACAAGTTATTATAAACCTCCATGTGAGTTTCATCTGTTAGAAGAAAAACAAATCAAAATTCCCAAAAGCTACAGGGTGATGGAAAACAGTATCAACGGGTGTAACCCACATCAGTTTGACTATTTCAGGCAGGACTGTGCTTAATTATTATTAATGAGAGTAATTATTTGTTGTTAATAAGTCAAATATCAAAATGTAAGTTTTATGCACCTATATTTCTGTAAGTTAAAGCTACATGTTATGCATTTCCTTACTTACTGCTTGCATTAAATATGGCAAACATTTCAGATGCTTTTCTAGCCTTGGCTCGTGATGTTCTCACTGACAGGGGACACTCTTAATATGATGATCACGTGAACACAGAGGCTCCACCCACTGCTGTTCTGACCTTCTATTTATAAAAGTGGCCAATCAGGAGGAAAGTGCAAGGGAGGGAGCTAAACTGAAATGTTTCAGACAAAGCTTAAACTAAAAGGTTGCACGACTCCTAGTATAGGTAAATACAGATGATGTTGAACTGTGGTTCATGCAAAGCTATTCTAAGAATTAAAAATAAATGGAGTTTGAAATGAGAATAACAGTTGCCGTTTCAGCTAACTTCCATTACAGTGGAATGTGGATGACTCAGAAAGCTATGATAAACATAGTTGGTTAACAGCTATCTAACCTTAGCTTTGTAACTGCTTACTAAATACTGAATGCTAAAACACAAAAGTGTAACATCAGCCGAATCGTTTCCCCTCCAACTGAATCACTGCAGTCCAGCTCGCTAGCTTCTTTGTAATTGGCTGATTTGGCTGTAGTTGTATTGTCACATTTCTGCAGTTCTTTTAAGCTGATATAAATTACTTGTAAGCATTATCTGATGACCGACTTCCTGATACTATGAGGGAGAAATTACCCTAATTACTAGTTAATTAATCTAAAACCTGTGTATGATGAGTCTGGCGTTAAAAAGATCAGTACTTGATCCGCCCCTGTATCACCTTCTGTTCTGCTTTGGGGCCCTACCTGCGACTGCACGTTGGCTCCCACCTGAGCCCCCTGGTACGAGTCCCCATTGAGAGACTGCACGCTCATGAACAAGTCCCCCGAGTTTGACATGTTAAAAGAGCCAGCAGAACCTGAAAGGAGAGAGGGAGCAGTCGAATCACAGAGAGACAGAGAGCAAGCAAAGAGGAGCAAGTCAGCCCGTTCAGGAAGCAGCCTGGAGGAGCAGCATGCAGAGGGTTAGCTAGCAGCCGTGCAGGCTGTTAGACCAGGGGGGTGAAGTGAGGACAGAGAAGTAGTGTATCAGGTAATCTGTTTACATATTAGCAAAGAAGAATTAAGAAAGGAGCCCAAATAAATAAGAAATGCGCTCAGTTGCTGTCTCATCCAAGTAGCTTGGACTGCTTTCATTGAAAGACAAAACTATCATTAGTGATGGTGGGTTGTTGTTGTTTATTTTGGAGTATACAACATTTAAAAGACATTTTAAGAAGCCTGAAAAAGTCATTCCGCTTCTTACGTCTGATATTTCATCAAAGGAAGACAGCAAATGATAAACATTTCCCAACAATACTGGACTGTGGAAAAAGATAAGTCTGGCATTCTTTCAGATTTTTACTACTTTATGCAATACATAAAGTGTATAAGCACAACTGGAAAGCATTAATATATGACCACACATGTACAGTGAGCATGGGTGTGCTGGTGTGAACAGGAGGCAGAGAGTTTGTCTGCCTCTGGAGAAAATACCACAGAAGAAGAATGACACTATGCATACGCAAAAAG
>VUQG01039731.1:0-10674 GCA_015106755.1 Etia nguti
TCTTCTGTTTGTCTACCACCACTATGTCTGGTTGGTTAGCCACCACCATTTTGTCCGCCTGTATCTGGAAGTCCCACAGGATCTTAGCTCGGTCATTCTCCACCACCCTAGGGGGCGTCTCCCATCTTGACTAGGTTGTACTCAGCACAGATGTTTCTGTATACTATGCTGGCCACTTGGTTATGGCGTTTCATGTATGCCCTGCCTGCTAGCATCTTGCACCCTGCTGTTATGTGCTCGACTGTCTCAGGGGCAACTTTAAACAGCCTGCACCTGGGGTCTCATCCTGGACTGTGGTGCTGACACTCACCAGTCCCCGACCTCCTTCCTTCCGCTTAGCGTACAGCCTCAGGGTGCTGGATTTGGGGTGAAACCCTCCATGCATGGTCAGGAGCTTTCTTGTCTTGATGTCAGTGGCTTCTATCTCCTCCTTTGGCCAACTTATTATCCCAGCAGGGTACCTGATCACGGGCAGGACGTAGGTGTTGATAGCCCGGATCTTGTTCTTACCGTTCAGCTGACTCCTCAGGACTTGCCTGACCCTCTGCAGGTACTTGGTGGTTGCAGCTTTCCTAGCGGCCTCTTCGTGGTTCCCATTTGCCTGTGGGATCCCCAAATACTTGTAGCTGTCCTCTGTGTCTGCAATGTTGCCTTCTGGTAGTTCGATCCCCTCAGTTCTGACTACCTTCCCTCTCTTCGTTATCATTCGACTACATTTCTCCAGTCCGAATGACATTCTGATGTCGTTGCTGTATATCCTGGTGGTGTGGATCAGTGAATCGATGTCTCGTTCACTCTTGGCATACAGCTTGATGTCATCCATGTACAGGAGGTGGCTGACAATTGTGCCATTCCGTAGCTGGTATCCGTAGCCAGTCTTGTCAATGATCTCACTGAGGGGGTTCAGGCCTATGCAGAACAGCAGTGGGGACATAACATCTCCTTGGTAGATCCCACACTTAATGTTGACTTGTGCTATGGGCGTGAAGTTGGCCTCTAGTGTTGTACGCCACATCCCCATTGAGTACCTGATGAAGGTTCTTAGGGCCCTGTTGATGTTGTATAGGTCTAAGCATTCCAGGATCCAGGTGTGGGGCATTGAGTCATAGGCCTTCTTGTAATCAATCCAGGCAGAGCACAGGTTGGTCAGCCTGTTCTTGCAGTCTAGGCTGACTGCTCGGTCTACCAGTAGCTGGTGTTTTGCACCTCTGGTATTCTTGCCAATCCCTTTCTGTGCCCCACTCATGTATTGAGCCATGTGCCTGTTCATCTTAGTCGCTATGATGCCTGACAGGAGCTTCCATGTGGTACTGAGGCAGGTTATTGGTCGGTAGTTGAGGATCAGGACTGTCCGCCCTTCGGTTAGCCATTCCGGGTGTCTCTCGTCAACTAGCAGCTGGTTCATTTGTGCTGCTAGGCGCTCATGGAGTGCAGTCAGCTTCTTCAGGCAGTAGGCGTGAACCATGTCAGGGCCTGGTGCTGCCACTGTGATTGCTACTGGACCCTGTTCAGGGAGGTTGCTGTGGTCTGCCCTCAGATCCACTAGCCACTGAGCATTGCTGTTATGGGTTGCGTCCTTCTCCCATATGCTCTTCCAGTATTGCTCCGTGTCCAGCCTTGGTGGTGCTGTTCTCATATTGTTCCCCTGCCACTGAGAGTACACCTTGGCTGGTTCTGATGAGAACAGCTGGTTTATTCTCCTGCTTTCAATCTCTCTGGTATACCTCTTCAAGCGGCTGGCCAAGGCTGTGAGTCGTTGCTTGGCAGTTTCTAAGGTCTCAGGTATGGACAGCTTGCTGTACTTCTTAGGCCCTTCTTTGTCGCACCTTTCTGCAGCTCCGATAGTTGGCTAACCTCCCTCCGTGCTACTTTGATCTTAGCCTCCAGTCTCCTTCTCCATGAAGGAGGGGTGGGGGTGGGGGTGATGATATCTCCCCCCTGACCCTTTGTCCTGGCTTCCCCCCTTGCCGTAGCATGTGTGTTGTTCCTCAACACCTGACGTGGACCTTGTTGATCCGGGCGACATTCGTGCCGGCATGACTTTGTATTTATCTCTCTCGCTCATGTATGCGGTAGGCTCGTTTTTAGCATGGGGGTCTAGCCTTAGGACAGTTATATAGTTTTATATATATATATATATAGTGGGGAGTTGGCAGTGGGGAGACACAGTTCAGTTCAGTGATATCTGATATTCAAATACATTCCTCCACAGATGTTGATGAATTCTACAAAAACAAGAAACTGTTTATTAAAAACACTTTCATTGAAATTCATCACTCATGTATCAGTGACATTTTCATTTACTGACAAACTACAGGTAAGTAAAAGTAACTGGGTTGTATGGCTTATGATTTCAACTGTGTACCAAATAAAATGTAACTATATATGCTAGATGTGTTGTGTTGCTCAACAGGACCCTACAGCAAAACTTTACAGTACTCATGTTATTTTAACCAACTTTCGATGACTGGTGTGCAGTTTCTGCTTTAAATGGATTTATTTAACAATCTAAGCTCAGATTTTGAAGGGACCAAAAATGTGTGTGCTCATGTCATTAAAACAAATTAACTTAAATTAATCATGTCATCTCTACTCTTTGTCTTGGCAGAGGGCAGTTATATAAGGAATGACTGAAGCTACCATTTCAATAACTCAAAGTTACATGATAATATCTAGACTGATGTGTTTACAGACAGCATTTTAATAATTATTTTAAAGTCTCTAGTTTGGAGTCATTGCTCTAACATGGTGTACAAATGTAACAGGGCTCAGTGGTGGTTCGTACACTTTGAGCTGCTTAAAGCTTTATTTGTGAAGCTCATATTAGCATACTAAAAACGGTAGCTATTTAGTACTGCTGGGACATAATATTTTCATAAGCTAAGATGATCATGACAGACCCGGGATCTACATGCAGTGATGCTAGCATTAGCCAAGTTAGCACATTTCCTTCAACAGGTGGTAAGGCTGTCCACAGTTGACACAGGTTCAGAGCTCCGTTTCACTGCAGCACCCCTTTATATTCTTAACATAGCCATGTGGGGCAGAGTCTAAATGCCAAGGTTGAATGTGTACAAGCACACATCTTTGCAGTGCAAAGCTATTGCCACAGCAGTGTAGAAAATCCAGTCAGACAGCCTGTGCGTCTCTAACCAATCAGAGAGCTTGTTACATCTGACAGTATGCCTATTTTGGGCAAATCTGGGCCAGTTACTCCAGTACTGCAACATATAAACTGACTGTCGAGGGGAGAGAAGCATACTTTTTGGATAAAATGGGAGCACAATTTTCTAAACAGTTCATTACTACACTTGAAGGTGACCGACAAGTGAGCTTGTAGAGTGAGTGAGAATAAGAGTAGAAAAGATGGCTCTGTGACAAAGATTTGAAAGGAAATTAGATGTAAACAAATGTAAGCAATTGGTAAAGAAAATGACAATAAATGGGATAAAAACAAACCCCCACAATCACAAAAGAAGATATGTTTGAGAAGAAGCGGAAGCATACTTCCGGCAAGAAAAAAGGACAAGGAGTAATTCAGACAGAATATAAAGGGGGTAGAAGTTACAAATGTGGGAAACCAGGATGTTGGGCCAGAAAATGTAGATCAAATCCAGACAGAGAGGACAGGTGAAAGAGAGTGAGATAGAGATTGACTAGGCAAGCAAACTGTAGGGATAGAAGGGCCCCAGGATGAAGTACTGAAGAGTCAAATTGGGGAAATACTTAATATTAATTCTGCTGTTTTCAAGTTAAGTCACAATGAAAAATCAGAGATGTCTTTAAGTTCTGCTATATTAAAATAATAAAAAAATAATCTTAGTATATGAGATATTAGACTCACCGTGTTGGTGAAAGGGAACTCAAGGTGTGCTTTATTGGAAATGCAGGGAAATAGAGCCATCTCATCAAATCTACTAATGTGATCAGAGTGCCCAGGGAGTCCCCAGTGAATTTAAGGCCAGAAATCAGACTGCCGCAGGCTTCGAAGCCATCTTGTCTTGGTGGGCAACAAAAAACAAATGTGCAAGAAGTGTGCAAGATGTTCAGTGCATTCATTCCAAATGATAAAGCTCCAAATGGTAGCATTACGAGCGCATTAGAAGGTATAACTTCACTTTCTCCATTTGGAGATTGGATGCAGAAATGGTTTGGGAAATGGGTTTCCCTGAATGCTCCTCTCCTAGCGTCCATAGGTGTTGCAATAGCAATCCTCGCCTTGTGTGGATGCTGCTGTATTGCTTGCATGAAAGGACTGCTGCAAGGCTGGATTGACTCTGCCACTACAAATATAACGTACTAATTGGTAATAGACGACGAAGGCGGAGACAGCATCAAAGTCATACCCTGCAGAAGCTTGAGTGAATTGTTAATGATGTGTATGATGAAAAATCTGACGGAAGAGTAATGAACTGATGTTACAAGCAGTACAAAGCTGAAATGCAGAGAAACCTTCTTGTGGCAAAAAGTGTTCTTAATTTACTTTATCAACAATGTATTGCTAAGGAGTTTTTCTTTGGGTTGAGCAACATTTAAACAGGAGGAAAATGATGGAATATTTTTGTAAACCATTGCTCAACTTATGTCTGCATAAGAGCAGTTAATTATTGATGTAGTTGCAAGGCGACTTGTGAAACAGGAAAAAGACTGTTGAAAAGGAAACAAACTGAAGTGACAGCTGGGCTCGATGGTTCTGCAGAAGGACAATGTTTCAAAACACACCAGGAAGTCCACCTCTGAATGGCTTAAGAAAAACAAAATGAAGACTTTTGAGTGGGAAAAACATACAAAAAAATAAGAAATCAGGAAGGAGGCAAAGACTTTTTCACACCACTGTAGCTTGATATCATCCATGTAGAGGAGGTGGCTAATGATAGCTTCATTCCATAGTCAGTATCTGTAGAACAGCAGTAAGAGCAAGGTATCTTCTTGGAAATATCACACTTGAAGTTGGCCCCTAGTGTTGTTCATCACATTCCCACTGAGTTTCTGATGAGGGGTTATCTTGATGTTGTACAGTTCTAGACATTCCAGGATTCATGTACGAGACATTGAGTCACATCCTGTCTCGAAGTCAAACCAGGCAGTGCACAGGATGCCTGGTCTGGTCTCGCAGTTTCAAGCACCTGCGCTGCCTAATGGGAGCTGGTGTTTTGCCCCTGAGTTTTTCTGCCGGTTCGTTTCTGGGTCCCGCATTTTACCAGAAGGTGTGAATCATGTCTAGGCCTGGTGCTGCCCAACTCTTCATGCTTGAGACTCTTTCTTGCATGTCTGCCCCTGTGATGTTTACTGGAGCTTGTTCAGGTAAACTTGGTTTCAGTGATGGTAGCAGTAAGCACCGTCGGTAATGCTGCATATACATCTTCTAGCAGACCTTCAGAGGCTACTTTACGTAGTCTTGGTAATCAGCCATGGAGAATCCAGGTTTCCAGCTTAGCCATGATCCTATCTCTCAGGTGAGCTGCTTTTGCACTCAACGCCTTTAACACATCAGTTTTATAAACTGTGGCTAATAACCTCATAAATAATAATGAAATTTGCTTTATTTGGCCAATAGCAATAAATAACAAACTTGCTAAACGGGCATTGTGTTATCCTGTTTTAACTTTTTTGGTATGACTTTTGAGGAGGAATTGATTTGAGTTTTAAAGATTAAAAACACTGGTTTGGGCTCACATCTTTGGTTATTAACCTAAATTAAAAGATTTTGTGAATTTTTCCTTCAGAAGAAACCAAAACAAGTAAACAAATGTACAATGAAGGTTTCACATCCTGAAATATCAAGGAGGATGCTGAAGTCTTTTAGAATTGAGAATAATTAACAAAGTCATTGTTTTGTAGAAATCAAATTCCCATATGTAAATTTTGTGAATGTTACAGAGTGTCATGCTTTTGCAGTTACCAACAATTTGTGTAACACACAAGTCCGCCAAAAGGATAATGTCAGGGATATCTCATCAGAGATGCTGATTTATCCATAAGCAGCAATGATAAAGCCTCATCACTGAAAAGGAAAAATTGGATCCAAACTCCAGATAGTGAACTTGGAATTTGAATGCCCAACTCCCCAACCATAGACACAAATGAGTCCACTTTAATCTATATCTATAATATATGTTCTGTGGCAGTTAATGAAGTGAGGCACACAATTGTATTAGGGTCACTGTTGATCAGCTAAAGAGAAAGACAGATACCTGGCCCTCTTCCCCTAATGGCTACAATTATGTGTTCCATTTGCTTTAAAATCAAAATGTACTGTACTGTTACTTATTGTGGCTGTACTTGGAAATTTCTTTTCTTTGTATTGCTGTCGCCACATACTATTGAAAATCAAATCATCAACCACCATTCATCATTCATTTGCCCTAATCCAGTTTTAGGATGATGCTGGACACATGGACGCATTCTTCATTCTTTCTTTTTATTGTTCCAAGTACAATATATTATGCAGTATAATATTTCAGCGTTATATTTGTCAAACACTACTGCGGACCACCTAATTTTTCTGCCCGATACAGTACACATATCATTTCTAAAGGTGAGCTTCCCAGACTTTGAGAATGGTTCATTTGTGCAGGATTAAAACATTACCTTTCACAGCAACAGCAAATAGGGTATTATCGACTTGATTTAATGGTGCAACTCCACATCTGCAGTTTATAATAACAGGAATGATCACAGTGTCCGGAGTTATTTCTACAAAAACATTCTGCTTGCAACTTAACTCCCTTTGAAATGATTTCTTCTTATGAAGAAAATGCTCTGCCTGTTCTGTGAACCTCATAAAAACAGCAATATATCAAAAATCATCTCAAATAAGTGTGCAATGCATAAACAGACACTGAAGGGTGAGAGTCAATGAGCCCAGTATGCAAATGTGACAGATGATGATATGCAGAACAACTGGCAGACTTTGTCATCTGCTCTGCTGCTCTATGGCCTCTGTGAGATACACCCACTCACTTTCTCTTCAGCTTTGACCTTGAGAAATCGTAAGCTTAGAGGGCTGACAAGAGTGTGTGTGTGTGTGTGTGTGTTTGTGTGTGTGTGTAGGTGTGTGAGAGAGTGAGAGAGTGAGAGAGACATTGTCTGATAATTAATTCTGTTGGATATTATGATTATATGTAGTGTTCAAGTAAAGAACAGTGCCCAGCAGCACCTGCTGCCTTGTTTTCTGTGATCGAAAAGGAGGCTCACATGGCACCTGTTACCCGATATATTGCTCTGATAGTGTCATGGTGGCAGCTTTGCCAGTTGTTTAAAGGGCCATCTGGATGTAATCTGAGATTTTTCTGCCTGGATTTATGCTTGTGTGGGCATTTCATTAGCACTCTGCAGCATTTCACCTGCAAATGTGAAGCCCATTAACACTGTCATTAGAAGAGCTCAGTTCATGTAATGTTCAGGCCAGAGGTGTCCCCTTGGAGGGAAAGAATCAAAGCAGAGCATCTGCTGGAGCATTCTGATGAGAAAATACTCTCCTGCGATCCTCCCTGGATAAACACTTAGAGCCAAAATGAAGAAAAAATACAGTAATCATAACTTCCAACAAAGATAATTGCTTTACTTTCAAAATGAGCCTGTACACAACAAAGGCTTAAAGCCGAATACTACACAGAAAACCTTGACTCCTCTAAGCTTTGGATAGAAATTACTATGTTTTTATAGAAATATTCAGCTTTAATTTAGGTGATTTAAAGAATAGAAATACCCTAGTCCAGATAAAGTAAACTCAAATGACCGTTTTAAATTAATAAAGAGACTTAGAGAATGAGTATGACAGAACAGACAGACACTAGAAAAAGTTGCATTTCCTGCGAAAATGCAGGGTGAATGCCGTGTAGCGGAAATCATGTCCCAAAAACAGCTGAAGAAACAGAACTATCTGCTGAAAAGAGGTGCAGAAGCTGACCTTTTTGCTAAAGATGGCTTTGTTTGAAAGAGTACACTGAAGAGCGTCAAGAAAGCAGAGGCAGCGCGAGAGAAACAAAACATTCGTAATGCATGGGAAAACGGTAAATGGTATAAAACAAAATTCTTCCACCGTGAGCATCAGGAGTGTCTGAACATATATTGGCATAAGACTCATGTCTCCCGAGTCCACGGTTTAGGAGATATGACAAGTTGAAATGTTAAAAAGCTTAATATTTTAAAAAGTATAAAAGTTATGAGCACCAAAAGATATAGCTGGCATTAGCAGAAATAGCAGAACAGTTTAAAATTTGAATGGCGAAAATCGCATAAAAACTGTGTGAGTAGTTAAGCGGCAAAGAATAAAAAAACAGGAAAACAATAGGTTGAATATAAACTTTAAAGAGAAACAGGAACTCAATAGGTTAAATGCCTTACGGCATTCACCTAATTAAAAAAAATAAGTGACTTTTGATCTTCAGGGTATTGAAATGAATATCTGCACTGACACATCATTCATGATCTCGATCTTTAAAACCTTTGTCACATGCCCATTACTCATATCTTAAGTCCATGTGTTGCACTCCCACTGCAATGCTACTTTTCACATCACGTTAATGTTTAATCAACTGGTGCTTAACCAATTTCAACACCTTTAATTTAGCTGTCTGTGCACACCTTTGCTAACATTATAAGTGAATGTAAGTGAAGTTTGGTAACAGAAAACTGTGACAGCTGTGGTGGTCTCAGCAAAGAAATACGTTTTTGTTTTTTATAATACCTTTACTAATAATCAGAATGTGTTTAGAAACATTTTCACATGTCCACACTGTGCTAAAAGCTTTGGTCTCAAACCACATAAGACGAAAAATATGTTTGCAGGACCAATATCATAAAATGGCAGTCTGAAATCAATGCAATAAAACAGCAATGTCAACACAAAGCTAAGTGAAGGGCACACCTGCTGAGGACTCAGTGCCTGCTGCTCCACTGTTTCATTTCAAAGCGGTGCATTTCGCAGCACTAAAGGGGTTCACTGTATATTTATGGTGCATGTATTCAGGTACATTTATGAGCCTAAACTTCAGTCCTACAACTTTGTTAAAGCTATTTAAACTGTGTACAACTGTGCTTAATTAAAAACATTAAACAAACTGAACTCAGTTTTTATTAACACTCAGTTTAAGTAAATTACCAACAATTTTCATTCAAAAAGCTCATCAATTCAGTTTATTTGAGTTGACTTAAATTAGAAAACTAAGTAAGATGGAAATTTTGCTTTTCAGTAGTGGAATGTAACTAATTACATTTACTCTATACTGTATTTAACTTGGCAACAACTCATGTGTTTTGCCTTACTTGAACTTTTGGCTTCCCTTTTATGCCTCTCTATATTGCAGCTTCACATTATTTTGTATTTTACTTTATTATTTGACAGTTTATAGTAATGTTGGAATTTTGTATATAGAACATCCAAATAACCACCCAGCTGTGTATATAAGTAGCAGTAAAATTATTAATTAATAATTTGTTTTTTATTTTTTATGTTCGCTTTCTTTATATGTAACCCCAGTGTTGAAAGTTCGTTAACTTGGTGAAATTACAGTTTAAATAAGAATTATTTCTGTCACTTTAAGATTTCTCTGTTTTAATTGTTGGTGTAACAATGTCAAATACATAAGCTATGCAGTCATTTACTGCATGATGGACTCTGTTTTGTTGTGTTTGTATAATTACGTGAGATTAGTTAACAGCAAGCTCGAAACAGCATGGTTTGTAGAACTGCAAACGGCAATAAAGGAGTGAGAAATACTGGGGTGAGCAATCCCTTTCTAGCACCGCAGATTACCAAGGACAGTCCTGCAACGGATTAGGTTATTTGTGTATTGCTGGCTTTTATATTATTTTCTGTTTACGTGGGTCCGTTGGCGGAGTGGGGGGTGGCTTACTGGGCTTAAGCCCAGGTTGTTTTTTTCAGAAGCCCGGGGTCTTTTGGAGTGTAATTTTTTTCATAGTTAGATGCCTGACTGACAACTGTATAAAACAAAAACTACACACAATATTCGAAGCACATAGCGCACACTCTAATTTTGGTATGATCCGAGCTCAGGCACTAGGCGACTGAGCACAGCACGTACGCATGTGAGCGAGGGCGGAGAAGCTGCTGCCTGTGAGTTTGCTGTAGGAGAAGTGCAGACAGGCAGACAGAGGAGAGCTTAAGTTTGAGCAGGTACCAAAGCAAATCATTCGTACTGTACAAATAATGTAAATATGACGGTGTATCACAAAAGATTGATATCAAACTGATCACTCGACCATATTACGTTACTTGCTCTTCGAGTGAATCAACAAATGGCGAAATGAAAAGCCGAACAACAATGCTGTTTTTTTAGACAGTCTTAGCTTACATGTGTGTTTATTTCATATTTTCAGTTGTTACCCTCCACGGCTAAACAAAGCACTCTAAATCGGTTTCAGTTATGTACTGATGAACACAACAATGGACATAAGGGGCTTCTTTCAAAGACAAAACTCAGGTAGATGTTATTTTATATATTATGCTTTGTATGTTGTTCAATATATTTCTATGCAAAACAAGAGGAATTTCAATACACAGCAGTATATTCACAGTTGAAACCAGATATTTACAGACACTTTAGGGAAAAAACATAAAAACATTTTTTTTTTACTGTTAAACATCAATTTAGAGTAAACTTGTTTTGTTTTAGATAAATAAATATTGAAATATCTTTTGAATTAGTT
>VUQG01039733.1:0-11491 GCA_015106755.1 Etia nguti
TCCTCCAGCTTCACTGTGTTTATGTTATGCTAACCATAACTGTGTAGCTAGCCACCCGTAGCACATCATTATATACCAGCTAGTCCGACTTCAGTAACCCTACAAACGCCACTGCTGTTTAGTTTTCTGTCTTCATTTATGTCAGAAGTGATACCAGAGCTGCACGTTTTAATTTTTGCTGTGGCGGTTAAGCTGTCGGATTTTTGGCTTCTCGACCCTCCCTCGTGGTTTGTGCACGTTGAAGCTCAGTTTGCTCTTCATGGGGTTTCAGCCGACAACACGAAATACCATCATGTGGTGCCCTCGCTGGATCCGCTGTCCACCAGGCGTGTGATGACCCTCCTCCGGGATCCCAAGGGAAATACACCGCTCTGAAGGCGCTGCTGCTGCGGCGCTACTCCCTCTCTGACGCAGAGCGGGCCGAGAAACTTCTCTCTCTCTCGAGCTCACGGAGAGCACGCTGTCCTTGCGAGGAACGGATGACGGTGGATTCCTCTTCACTCACGTCTTCCTCCGACAGTTGCCGGTGCGAGCTGGCCTCGCCAACTCCCCTTCTGGCCGCGAAGGATTATGCTCACTCGCAGAAGAATCAGGTCGCATTTTCCTGGCTACCGGGAGCTTCGGCATCCAGGCGATAGTTCCCGACTCACCAACGGCATCTCCCGCGCCCCCACCGATTCTCCTGGGGGCCTCCGACACACCGATGGTGGCTGGGATCGTGGCACGGGGGCACCGCGGAAAAGGCGCTGTGTTTGTAGTTTTAAGGCCCAAGGAAATCAGCCCGCCAGCGCTCTGTAGCGGCCGTGACCGCTGGTGACAAGGAAAGGCTACTCTCCATAGAGGACTCACGCTCAGGGAGACGTTTCCTGGTCGACTCCGGCTCCCAGAAGAGCCTCGGGAACTCTCGTGTTGTCTTTGCATACCTCCACAATGGCATATTATTTAATCTTAAAAAAAAGTTGGAGATTTCCTGCGTACCACCAGAGAGAGCCCGCGTACCACCGTTTGAGAATCACTGCTCTAGGAAAAACAAGTAAGCCGCAGTGCCAGAGCAAATCTAATAGAGGGGGGGTTTGGTACTATAGGGTCATCAAGATGAAAAAATAATTATTAAAAAAATATATAAATTTATAAATTTATTTAAAAAAACAAAACAGTGTCTGACAACACTGCACAACGGTAGACTGCCTAATAAGCAAGCAAATAATGCAGGAAATAGAGATAGTTGATGGGAAACTGGTCTCTGAGTACACTGAGAGAGAGAGAGCTGTTCAGGAAGTGTGATTTTATCATGGTGGAAGCAAGACAGCAAAAATAAGAGGGAATTCATGACAATGTTTTTCAATGTTTAGTTTTGATCTTCTTTTGCTGCTGGTTCAGTGAATTTTGGTCAGAGAGCGACCAAAGTTGCAGCTTTGGAATCTGTGAGATTTCTGCTTTCAACACTCGACGGCGCATCCGTGTATTGGGAGAACGTTACGTACTTTGTGTTCACACCTTGTGGAATCTGTTTAGCTGCTCTTTAATGGTTTGCTGTTTCAGCTGTTTGGCAGTTGCTGAAATTGTTTTGTGAGCTTTTAGCTGATATTCTGTGGATGCCACAAATGTCTTTACTTAAATAACAGACCTGGCGGAGAATTTCTTCACAATTAAAACTTTAGTCAGTAGTTTCCTCTTTCTATGGAAAATCTGTGAACTTGGGCACTAATGAAACTTTAGAGTAACAAAAATAAGACAACCATTTTGTAATTTCATGTGTAATACATTTTATTGTGCTTTTCAAAGATACATATTTACACATAAATATGTCCATGTGTATACACATAAGTATGATGACGAAGTTAATGCTTTATGTTGTTTACTTTGTTCATTGTGTATTAATGAAAGGCAATGGACACTAGAAGACACTACACAGTTTGTGTGAAATAAATCAAATGTAGACAGTGCAATGACAAAATCAGCTATTTAAAAGCAGGGTGATTATTTAAAAAATGTAAAATTAAAAGTAAAAGATCCATCTCAAAAGAGGAAACGATGGGGCTGTGAAGACAGATGTCATCAGATGGAAAGGGAACAGAATCCAGCAGTGCACATTTAAAGAAGGGCATTAGGGCACAAGAGAAGCAGAAGCTGTAAGACCGGGGCTGGTAAACAAAAACAGAATTGAACTAACACTACAGCACGTCAGCATATCTTGCAAACCAACATCATGGTTTTACTCTTGTTGCTAAAATTTCAAAAAAAAAAAAAGGGGCGGGGGGGGATTCTGAAAAACTCAAATTGCACAGTTTATTTCAGTATTTATTTCAGCAGGGATGAGGGCTTTTTTTCTTCCTTTATCAAACAAAAAGCTGGATTGAAGTAATGTATCTGTAAGTACAGTGCTGTGAAAAAGCATTTGCCCCTTTCCTGATTTTCTTTGTTTTGTTTTTTGCATCTTTGTCACATTTTCATGATTAAGACCATCAAATAAACTTTAGTGTTACAACTAATGTCAAGTCTAGGGGACACATGGAGTGTAACACAAAGTGCCAGCAGAATAAACCCCGAACTGAGCCTCCAAATTAGTTAGGTGTACAATGAAAGGAAATCCTTTCCAATGAACTTATACAATTACTCTAATTAAGAGGAAATAAGAGAGGAAGCAAATCAACATCAACCTTCCTTTATGCTAAAGCATACAATGAGTTCTGGATCAGGTGACAGTGAATCCTCCCTTTGTTATGCTGCAATAGGTGTAGGCTGCTGGAGGATTCCCATGATGCACTCAGTGTTTCTTTCTGCATTGAGCCTGGTTCTACTGGAGGTTTCTTCCTGTTTAAAGGGATTTTTTTCAAGCACTGTTGCCAAAGTGTTTGCTCATAGGGGTCATATGATTGTTGGGTTTTTTGCTATGTGTTATTGTAGCGTCTGCCTTATGATATAAAGCGTCTTGAGGGAACTGTTGTTGTGATTTAGTGCTGTATAAATAGAATTGAATTGAATTTATTTCCCAAAAACGACCTCTGACAAGAGAGCTTAATTTCTGATATTCGATGCTGAAGTAATTTAAACTTTTACAAATAATATCAAATTGCAAAAATGCTTAGCTATGTCTCTAATAAAACCTCTTCTAACTTCCTCCGCTTCACTTCAGCAGCATCAGTCTTTGCACAGGCAATCCTCATCTGCTGATTCATGGTTTTCTTCCATTTTTGATGTACTGCAGCATGTTTTCAAGGGCGTCATATGCTTTAAAAGATCAGGACAGGAAAAACTCAGTTTACACAGAGTTTGTAATTGCAGAGAAATAGTCAGTTCACTTTGGGCATTTCAATTTCAAGCAGGTGATCAGACAAAAGAGGGTTGTCAGAGATGACTGTTAAATGTTCTGCTTCTGTGCCATATGTCAGAAGAAGAGTGTGATTAAAGTGGTGGGTGGGCTCCTTTACATTTTGAGAGAAGCCAAGCCAACATTATTTATAAAGCACTTTAAAAACAGCCAACTCTGACCAAAGTGCTGAACATAAAGTAAAAGAATAAACATATAAATACTAAAAATAAAATTAAAGTTGAAATAACAGTAACAATATAGAACACCAACATCAGAATTAACATTTCTAAACTAGGTTGAAAAACCAAACCGAAAAGGTGGGTCTTCAGACCAGATTTAAAAATATCAAGTGAGGAGGTCTTTCTAATTTGTAATAACAGTGTGTTCCAGAATTTGGGAGCCACAGCTGCAAAAGCCCAATCTCTCCGGAGCTTTTGTCCACCAGCACATCCAACAACTGGTCAGGTGATCTAAGAGATTGCGAAGAGGTGTTGAGGTGTAGATTGCTCAGACAGGTAGTGTAAGGCAAGATCATTTAAGGCTTTAAAACAAATAAATGAACTCTAAAATGGAAAGGCAGCCAGTAGTGAGGATAAACCAGGATAAACCAAGGTACAATGACTTATAGTAATCCAGCTGAGTTGTAATAAAAGCATGGATTACTGTTTTAAAATCGTCTTTTGACAGGATGGGATTAAATTTGGCCAGTTGCCTCAGCTGAAAAAAGCGTGATTTCACTACTGCTCTAACTTGACTGTCAAAGCCAGTTGAGTCTAATAATAGATTAAATGCAGTGTTGGGACTGTGATTTTCAGCATCTACATTGATGTTAACGTCCTCCAGTAGAATAATTTTACCTGAGCCGAGCCCTAAATTAGATAAAAAGGCTGAGAAATCAGATAGAAAGTCTGACTAAGGGCCAGGTGGACAACAGATAAAAACAAAACAGGAAATGATACTGGTTTTTGAGATGTCTTACACATCCATTTTTGTATCCATGTGAGAAAATGGATGTGTAACTCAATTTGAGAAATGTGTGAGTCTTAGTACATCAGAGATGGTACCATAGCTTTTCAAAAATAAACCTTTTAGATGCACTGAAAACCTCTAATCCACCACTCTGAGTTTGTATCTTAGGCAGTGGCCACCTCATGTCATCTTATCTCCTCTTGTATCTCCTGCAACTCATGCTGTCTACATTTTTCTTTAGAAACAAATAAAAGAAAAAAAAACTATTATGTCTAGTGTCTTAGTGCTTTAGCTTTAGCCAACACTAGATAAACCTGCTTTGTATCATTGTATCATTTGGACTCCCGCACATTGCTGAGGCAATTTATCAGATCAATCAGCACAGATGACAAGCGCTGACGTAAGGATGGACCTGCCAGCAGAATGTTATGGTGTGATTGGTTCTAATGATTAGAGTTAGTCAGACTGATGTGGCAATGTTTTAGATATGACTTTGCTCTGTGATAAATAGATTCCTGAATGTACATACCCTTATTCTTTTTGCGACATCCTGCGGTATTCAAAGAAACCGCTCCCATGTCTACTTAATTAAACAAGAACACCTGTGCTCTGTGAATTGACACTTTCCCTTCAAGGTGGAACACGTCTGTCACTGCAGGGAGTTAAAGCGTTAAATAACTTCACATCCAACACAAACACAGATGTTCAGTATGTGGATCTTTTAACCATTTGGCCCATAGCGTTCAGTGTGTAAAATAAATTAAAAATTGGATTTTAAAAAAGCAACTTCTAATATCGATTTAAAACATATCACACATATTTAGAAAGATTCAGCTTTTCATCTGTGTAGTGATGAGTATGTAGAGACGCCAAAGAGTTCAGTTTCACTAGGCACAACCAGGCCTGATTACAGACATTTTGAATCAAGAAATCACTTAATTATTATTATATAATTAGTCTAAACGATTTCAAAAAAGCAACACAACATGCCACGACCTAAAGTAAATCAAGAACAGATGAGAAACAAAGTTGGCAATATCTAGCAGTTTAGAAAGGGCTACAAAGCAATTTTTAGGTTTTCGGGTCTCCAACAAACCAGAGAGAGACATTTCTCATTTAAGACATAGATGAGGACAAAATTATTAGATAATTATTGGAAACTTTTGTCCCTTAATAAATTAAATAATAATTTTGTATTTACTTGGGTTATCTTTGACTAAGTCTTATATTCACTGATCTTTTGGGCTCTTTCTAAGGAGAGCTGCTCTCTCCCTCCTTCTCTGTTCCAGGTCTCTCACCCTGATTGTAACAGCTGAACAGCTGGAGTCGTTGCTGGATTACTTCTATTTTTGCTTAAAGTGATCTTGGAAGATGAAAAATGGCAAAATTGTGGGACCTGTTTGCTATGCTGTACTTGATAAAAATGTTCATTAGTGGAAGCGTTATAGAGGTTCTCTGCACATTTTTAATGCATATTTTTCTCCTGTTTTGTGACCAGCCCTGTAGGTTAGGCTGGCAGGTTAGGCATTCACTTTCTGGTAAGAGTGGATGATTTTCTTTATTATTTTGGCCTTTCTAGACTTTGATGTTGATTTGCGTCCTCTCTTATTTCCTTTAAAGTAATGGTATAAATTCATTGTTAACACTTAATTGTAAATGAATTCCCTTGATTGTACACCTAACTAGTTTGGAGGCTGAAATCATTTGGATGTTCCCTCAGTAATAGCACTATTCTTCACTATATTTTATAGTAAAATTAATATACTTGCTCACGTGTTCACAGAATGATACTGAAATAAACTTTTTCTTTTAGCAACAAGAGTAAAACCATGATGTTGGTTTGCAAGATATGCTGACGTGCTGCTTTTGTTTTTGTTTACCAGCCCCGGTCTCACAGCTTCTGCTTCTCTTGTGCCCTTCTTTAAATGTGCACTGCTGGATTCTGTTCCCTTTTCATCTTATGACATCTGCCTTCACAGCCACATCACTTCCTCTTTTGAGATGGATCATTTCTTTTTAATTTGACATTTTTTAATAATCACCCTGCTTTTAAATTGTTGATTTTGTCATTGCACTGTCTACATTTGATTTATTTCACATAAACTGTTCTGTGTAGTGTTCAGTGAACAAGGTACACAACATAATGCATTAACTTCTAAATGTCATCATATTTATGCGCATACTGTGTATACACATAAATACATATCTTTGAAAAGCACAATATGCATTACACATGAAATTACACAAAAGCACTGAAATATGCTTTCATTCTCGTTTCTCTAAAGTATGACTGGTGCCCAAGTTCACAGATTTCTATCTCTATTGTTGAAGTGCAAACATCAGATAAACCTGCTTCGTGCATTGTGCATTGTTGAAGAAGTTTATCTGATCAATCACCACGGATAGGCGTTGATGTTGTTCGACCTGCCATAGGAATGCTCTGCTGTGACTGGTTCCAATGATTAGGTTAGGTTATGTCGACAGAAACAGGAATGTTTCTGGAATATCTAAAACGGGAATGTTTTAGATATAACTTTATGTTTTAGATAAACAGGAGGACAAAGGAGGGCGGGAACAACTCATCTGTAATGCCCTTTTCATTGTGCAATATTTTTCTATATTCAACGGTGCAATAGACTCAAAATAGTTGAAATGTGCAATTCCCTGGTATTCCTATTCCTATTTATCCTATTTATCGCTATTATATACTCTGTATTTATATATGTGTATATGTGTATATATGGTATATTTCTACTTCTGCTTACATTCTTTTGCAACTTCTGTCGGTGCTGTGCTACTGGAAACAGAATTTCCCGGAGGAACCCACCCGAGGGATTAATAAAGTTTTATCTAATCTAATCTAAACTTGGTTTAGTGATAAACAGATACCTGAATATACCTCTATTTATTTTTTTGTGAGACCCTGTGATATACGACAAACTTGAGCTGCTCTGGGCGCCTCGAGCCCCCGACCCCCAGAGTTGCCCCTCTCATACCACCTTAATTAAACACAAACACCTGTGTTCTGTAAATTAAGTAAAACACCCCATTTCAAAAAGTCACATACAAACAAATACAAGTGCACATTATGTGGATTGTTTTGCCATACTGCCCATTTTAGCTTTCCATAAGTTAAAAAGGTAAACCAGTTGGATTTCTAAAGATTCAGCTTTTCGTCTGTGATGATGATAATAATGATGATGAGTCAGAAACCAAAGGATTGGCCTGAATAGTTTTTTTAACCAGAGATTAAACATAGAAATTGACTAAAAGTGAAGTTTGTAGAGTTTAATAAAAATGTCCCACCTCCTCTTCATCAGTCTTACCTCTATGTTAGGCCACTGCGTTCACTGCGTCCTGATATCAGGCTGCTTCTTTTGAGATCTTCAGTTTGGTGTTGGTCCCTGCGCCGTCGATGCAGATTTCCTTGTTGTCTTAGCCTGCCAAGAATGAAAAGGAATTCTAATGCTTGTAGTATCCACTAGATGTCATCACTGGGCCAGAAAATAATAATAATAATAAAGAAAGACAGGCACCTCTTTTTTCTGTTGTTTACCATTACTGCTACTTCTACTACTACTGCTGCTGCTCTAATAATAATAATACTAACACTATTACTGCTAATAATCATAATCAAATGAATTAAAATTTCTGAATTCACCTTGAAAATCTCATGACACTGCGCAAAAACACAGGAATAAATAATAAATACCCTCTACTACTATGAAATTCCTGACTCTGATATGTTAGAGATACTGATAAATATTTCAGAAGTTATTCTTGAACAGTGACGATGATGTGGAAACCCAAGCAGTGGATTTTTCCCACATATGACACAAAGAAACTGTCTAAAAGTAACACACATTTACTTTCACTTTGTTACAAGGCAGCTGCTCTTTGAGGATCCAAAAAATGTCCACCACTGGTCCACAAGTAGACACCCATGCACTCTACTTACCAACCCATGTAAACAGAGTATATTTGAACTACTAATAATAATTTAAGTACATAATTTAAAGAGATGATTACAGTTTTTGGTCAATAGAAATAGAATATTGGCCTTGACAAAGTGATCTTGTCAAGGCGAACATATATTAAAAAATTATATTAATTGCATTATATTTATAATGCAATTAATATCAGTGCATGTTCCTTATCTTTTGAGAAAACATATGTCATCATACTGATGATGTAGAAGTTGCAAACACTCATATGAAATATGTAGCCTATCAAAACAAAACAACAAAAAAACATGTCACTTGGATGTAGAATGATGTGAACTTAATGTTATTTTTTTGTACTGTATAATGCTTGCCAGAAATCTCATTGAATGTTGATAGAAGTAAAATATGATGTCGAGACTTTACAGATCTTTACAGTCCTTCATGGGGACGTGATCACCCAGACAAAAAATTGAAAAATCATGAAATCGTCATAGAGCAGAGATCAATCTGTTTTGATTGATGGAAGGTGTGTTGTGGTGGCTGTTTCAAGAAATGTAATTTAACACTTTTACTGTTACGCAAAGAGTGTGTGATCAATCGCACCAACAACGGGAATGATAGCTTTCAGAAAATTTGTGATAGGCTTTCCAATCTATGTTTGCAGAAAAATTAAATTTAACCTAAAGCAGGTTGGAAACAAATTAGATCACATGTATTTACCTTCACACAAACAGCTATACAGAAGAAGTGATTTTGTTCTGATTAGTATTGCAGCATTCTCATGAAATCCGAAACACATGACTAGTCTCACTTCTTTAAAAAGACTGAGACAAACAGAAGCAACTCTGCTCGCTTGCTCAATTCTGAAGCCACAAACTGGTGCTTACAGCTGTTTTTTCTTCTTGAAAGCATTCCAGAAAAATCTTGCACATCATGGACATCAAGACATTTGCACACAGATGAAGATAGACTTGATGTTTGTAAAAATGAAACATTAAAAAGGACTGCAGTTGTCATGCTTAGTGACAGTTTCATTAGGTGTAACAGAGCTGGAGCACAAAACTGAGAATGTGTGACACTTATTGAGGATAATTTAACATTTAGAAGTGTAAATGTGGCAAACATGAAAGAATGATTTGTGATAAAAAAACATCTTTCATACAATGAAACATTAATCCACTGCTCATATAAGAAGTGAACACATATATATCTAAAAAGTAGGTTTGTAAAAATATGAAAATCAACACATTTTGAAATCTGTGTTGTATGGCCCTATTGGTCAACTATGATTACATGGGAGTTTTTTCTGCCATCTGGTGGCCACAGACACAAATTGCAACCAAAGAAGATTTTGAAGCTACATTTTCTGTTAGCCGATTCAAAACTCTCACAGTGCTGTCGTGCTTTAAATGACGTGATTTAGCAGTGAATTGTTGCCTGTATGCTACATCTACCATTTATGTAACAGTATCAACTATGAAAGTTATTTTGTATACTAATTGAGAAAAATTGTGTCACTTACACACATTTTGCATTTATTATTTGTTCCCTGAGTCCATTTTCAGCTGCACAGTATTATTGTAGAAATTTTACATTTTTTTTCTGCACCCAAAACTTGAACTGGATTATAAACTAGGTCAATTAATGGAGAAAAATTTCATAATAGATAACATAAAGAGGACAGAAAATTACCATCCTCACCTGTGTCACATAACATGAAATATGAAGTAAAAATGATGGACATTTTTATGATAATTGCTTCCAGTTATCTCAAAGTACTAAACATGATTTTCTCCAGATTGTTCAGTTACTGCACCTTTACTCTGAGAAGTTGTAGTGGAGTCTCTCTACTCTGTCCTGACAGATACATGCTGACCAGAATAAATATAGTCATCACAAAAGTACAAACAATAAACGAGGCTTACTCACTGCATTGACAGAACAGTAATGGCCTCTTTTTTTGTCTCAATAACAAAATAACTGAATGACCATCATGACATAAACATCATATGTGTAAACAACAGGATGATCATTCATCCAGCTTCAGCAGGAAACACGACCCAGATGCAGGTACAACAGGTAAGCTGGGCAAATTAAAGGAATGAGACACAGCTGGGAAACAAGACACAGCTTAAACCAATAAAGAGAACAAAACACAGAAACAAACGTAAATGCAGGGTACAAAAGACAAATGACTATCTGAAAAAATGTGAAGTAACTACATGGGGATCACATGACAAAGGTGAAGACTTTAAAACTCTGAGGTATATTTTCATGTAATGATGACGAGCAGAGAGTGAACCAATGATTCCCTGATGATGATGATGAGTGCTTCACCAGATCCCAAACTGCTTTTGTTCCTTGGAGGGTGCTCTGTCCACAATGTTGTTAGTGAAGAGTCATTCACACAGAACAACATGAATCCATGTGAGCTCAGACTGTGAATGATTCCTCTTAGAGTCTGAGGAGAAACTCCTTCACTGATGGTGACTGATTCATGTTGGCTCACCGCACACAGTCGATGGAGGGGTTGATGGAGAGCAGCTGGAGTAACACATCAGTTGAAGCATCAGTCATCTGATTGTGACTCAGACTGTAACACAAACACAACAAGTGGCTCTAAGTGATCGCTGCACATTATATTATTGTAGTGTGTGTGTACAGGCTGATGGTTATTGGTGCCTCCCAGAGAAGGATCAGTGTGTGACACTCACTCCAGGACTTGGACTTTGTGCAGATGTGTGATGAGAGGGAGCAGCAGCTGGTCAGTGAGCTGACAGTGACTGAGGTCCAGCTCTGTCAGCCCTTCACACGAGTCCAGCATCTGGACCAAAGCCCCACAGGCCCTCTGATCCAGTGTGCTGTGACTGAGATCCAGCTCTCCACCCAGGGCTCTACACAGGGACACCGCCCGCCTCACTGTGTCCCTCTCACTGTTCACAGGAACCAGACACAGCAGCTGGAGGAGGACAGTTTTACTGACTCTAAACAGGACAAACAGAGCAAAGAGAAACTGTCAGGATGTATCAACACCAGTGTGAACGAGCTTCTCTCTGGTTTAGACTCTTGTGGTCTTTCCCACCTGAGGCGGACCCTGTGGAGGACAGGAAACAGCAGGTCCAGCACGCTGTCCTCCACCTCACAGTCTCGCAGGTCGAGCTGTGTGTCCCGGCTGCTGTGTGTCAGGATGGTGGAGACGGCCCTGCAGTCATCAGCAGTCAGACTCAGAGGCTCAGTCTGATCCTCCTCTGGTAGCTCCACACAG
>VUQG01039734.1:0-15799 GCA_015106755.1 Etia nguti
CAAAATAATCGTTTGTGGCAGCCCTAATCCAGAGCACCCCACCCAACCCCCACGCCTTTCTCGCCTCCATTGCCACTATGTGCCCCCTTTACATTTCTGTCTGCCCCCTCATATATGCCTGTCTAGAACTGGCCCTGGTCCACGAATACCAGTATGTACGAGTTCCCCAAAGCGGTGCGAGGTAGTGGTCCAACAAAATTGACCCCTGTGTACTCCCAGGGTCTCTGGGGTGAAATGGGGCCCCTGAAGCCCAGTGGCTTCCTTTGACTGGGTTTTGTGAGTTGACAGACTGGGCACGACAAGACGCAGTGCTTAACGTCAGCTGCCATCTTGGGCCAGAAAAACCTGGACTGCATTCTCGCTAGTGTCTTAGCAATCCCCAGGTGACCTGCAGTAGGGTAGTCATGATAATAACTGCACAGGGTACCTCGGAGGGCCGCAGGAGCATACAGCTTCAGCTCCTCCTTAGGCCCAAGATTGCGCCTACGTTTCAGGCCTCGGTAGTAGAGCAGGTCGTCGTCGTCGACCACCAAGGATGGTGGAGGACCGGTGTTCGAACCCGGATGGGGGGACAACTCCAGGTCTTGGAGCTTCTGACCTGCATCTGGGTCATCCAACTGTAGCTGCCTGAGTTGTGCTCAGTCCTCTAACAGAAGGGGAGGCTGAGCACGAAGATTCATGCCCCAGATAACAGCATGTTCTGGTAAGATTTCAATAGGGGGACCCTCAGGCGCAGGTAGTGGGTTGCGAGACAGAGCATCTGGCACCCTGTTGTGCACCCCTGCCTTATATACAATGGTAAGGTCAAAGTCCTGCAAGCGCAGGGACAAGCGGCCAGTGGGGTTTGGGCGTGACATTAGCCACTTAAGGCTGTTTTGGTCAGTCAAGACCGTCACGTGAAGCCCCTCCACATAGGGTCGAAAGTGTTCTAAGGCCAGACACTCTTTTTCTGGCATAGAGTATGGTTTCTCTGCCTTGTGCAGAGCTCGACTCGCATAAGCCACCGCTACTTCCCTACCCTCTGCATCCTTCTGCATTAAGGCCGCCCCCTAGCCCAGGCCACATGCGTCCGTATGGATGAAGAAAGGCTGGGAAAAGTCTGGGAGTGACAGGACAGGTGCTGTTGCGATGCTCCGTTTCAGGAAGTCCATGGACTCCTGACACCTGTCATCCCACTGAAAGCCCACATCCTTCCTTGTCAGGGCGTGCAGAGGTTCCGCATGGTGAGCATATTCCTGTACAAATCTGTGGTAATAACCTGTCAGACTGAGGAACTGTCGCACCTGTTTCACTGAGGATGGAGTTCTGAACTGCATTACAGCTTGGATTTTGTCGTCGTCTGGCTTAATGCCATCTGGGGTGACACGGTAGCCCAGGAAAGTGAGCTCCTTCAGGCAGAACTGGCATTTCTTAAGCTTCAACAAGAGACCCGCAGACCTAAGTCTCTCAAGGACCTCCTGTAGGTCCATCAAATGCTGCTCAAAGGTAGGAGACACAACCACAATGTAGTCCAGATAAACAGCACATGACTTGTAAACAAGGCCGCCGAGGACATTGTTCATCAGCCTCTGAAAGGTGGCTGGTGCATTGCAGAGACCAAAAGGGAGCACGCGAAACTGAAACAGCCCACAATGTGAAACAAAGGCTGTTTTAGGGCGTGAGTCCTCTGAGATTGGCACCTGCCAGTAACCTCTTGCCAGGTCTAATGTCGAAATGGACCGACCTCTTGCTAGAAAGTCGAGAGACTCGTCGACCCGTGGTAAGGGGTATGAGTCCTTCTGGGTCACCTCAAGCCCCTCTGCATCGGCCGGTTCCAGGCCCGGCGGCGGTGGACCTGGGAGAGGTTGGCGAGAGGCTGCCCTGGGTCTGGCAGCACCTCGTTCTCTTGGGGGAACCCAGACGCAACTTGGGCACGTACGCGTGGTAAACCCTGGGCGGAAGCATTTAAAACAATGGGGTTCTCTCGCACCGGCTAAACTACAGGATGAAGTAGGGGTTGAGCGGCCAACTGGCCCTAAGGCTGTGTGGAGCTCGTGTGCACACAGCAGCAGGTTCATAACCGACGGGACCGGCGTACCGTACAACGCAGCCCGATACTTCTCTAGAGAGTGTTTACATATGAGCTCGATCTGTTCGTGCTTCGGCGGCGGGCACCTTAGCTTATTAAACTCACCTAGCATGTGAGCTACAAACGTTGGGAGGGGCTCCTCCGGTGTGGTACTTTGTCAGGCTGGGAGCTTCAGCATCCAAGTCACAGCCATCTTCCTCACTCCCTGTGTCTGGGTGGGACACCATTTCAAAAGCGTGTGGCCGAAACTACTCTCTCCCACAGAAGTTATGGCGTAGAGGAAAAAGCGTTCACATACCGTAAGTAAGCTTCAATATCAGTCAAACAGAGAGCGTCCGTGCACACTTCAGTGTCCCACACAAAACAACACGTCCCTCCAAAGGAACACTGAGTCCAAGTCACTGTGGCTTTAGCATTAGCTTTAGCGCCGCCGATGTCGTAACAGTCCAATATTACTACGTTGGCGGTCTGGCGGACCGTACAGTTATTCATGGAGTACTCTCCTCCAGCAGGTGAGTATTTCAGGCGATGGGTCGGTGCTCTTCTGTGCCTGCGAATATCACCGAAATCGCGGGGAGTTAGCTCCTTCACGGCGTACTATTGGCTTGGCCAGCGCAGACAGATGAAGAGAAAAAAACACGGCACCTCAGCCAAAGTGTATAACGTAGAAAAATACGGGGAAAATATCCAAGCCCACTGTCTGTCGGTCCGGATGACGATGAAGATCCGGTCTGGTGACGAAGGAGCGGCTAGCAGGTCCAGCGGGTATGTGGTATGGAGGTTTGCCGGATAACTCGAAGCCAGTCAGTTAAATCAAACAACAGACCTTTATTTATTGTCAGCAACATAAGACCATACAAGCCAGGTCTCCATGGCTGTACTCGGTCCATACATACATGCGCGGAGATTGGTAGTCGCTGGCGCCAGCCCGTTACAATGGTAAGGTTTCTCCTGAGAACAGAACACGAGCAGCATGTAATGGCTGCCGCTATACTCACACACCCACTAGGAGAATCCCCCAACTACTACAATAGAAGGGCAACCCCCCCCCCAAGTGGTGCTATAATACAATAAGGGTTGTTACAAGGTAACCACTGAAACACCATGTTGCCCCACTCACAGACTAAATACTGCTTTTTTTTGTTTCTTCTTACTGCAGGACTGGTCAATTAGATTTAAACATTCTGGTAAATCCTCCCTTCTGAGTTTGAACGTTTTAGTCAAACTTTGAAGAGGATAACTACTAAAGTATCTTTAATGTTACTGTTGATATTATCATAATTTTCCTGCTATTGCAAGCTGCTACATCTATGTCTGATTATCATTTACATGAGGATGCATGTCCTTTAAAGAAAATGTAGAAACGTAAAATGTTTAGAAATTACAGCTTCTAAATGTGAGAAATAAGGGCAAAGCTAGGGAACAAAAGAATGTGCCCTGGAATTCCAAAATTCTATGGAGTATGGGAGACTACTGTTTGAGAATCAGTAAAGTGAAGTCATTTTTGGGGGGGGGGGTTTAAGTGGACCTTTGAACCAAAACCTTCCCCTAGATAACAGATTCATTCTGTGCACCTGTAGTGATGAACACTACTTTCCACATAATCTCTCTGTCGTTTGTGCTCTCTCTGTCTCTCTCACACACACACACACACACACTCACTACGTAACCCTAGTGAAGCCTGGTTTTAAAAGTTTATTAACTCAGGTCAAAGTGTGCGTGTTGCTTTCTGGGAAGAAACAGGAAAAAGATTGCATCAGTTGCTTAGTGTCTCTATGCCTCCATATTACCCTCATCCCATATCCTCACCCTGCTGTTTTTTAAGAAAATGAAGTCTTACTTGAGTTTGAACAGGTGAGCTAGAAACCTTAACAATACAACACCGAGTATATAATTCACTTCATCCAGCAGGCATCTATCCTATTTAAGCCAGAGCTCTCTGCTTTCTACTGCAGGACGTTAATCACTTAATCTTCAAGTCACTTCCACTGCAATTTCTCTCAATTATTCCCAGGATTTTCCACTTGCCATACAAAGTGCTACCTATTTTTATGCCTCAGCCTGACAGCCTTTTGTGTGAATTCCAGAGATATCAATAAGGGGAGTAGGAGAGAAAAAAAGAGAATACTGATTCAACCAAATCTCTTACACATTTGCAACTGCCTTTAAGTTATTGTAGCACCTGTGAGGGTCAGACTTGTTGAGGGACTCATTTAATTCCAGACAGCAGCCATTGTGTAATTAAAAAAAAAAAAAAAAAAGTATTTCTTTCAACAAAGATACAAAGCTTCTGTCCTTGTTATGCCATAGCAGTTATATCCCAATAGTATCAAGTGTCTCTATGTCAGTCTAGTGAATGCTCATTCTATGATTTTAGCTTTGAAGGTATTTTATGTAACACAGTCAGAGTCGAATAATACCAGCGCTTACTTATAAGATTACAACTTTATGACACCCTTCAGAGATATTGTTTTTAAATGCATTAATTAATTAAATGTGTGTATATGAGCATATGGTATAATACTGGAATTTATTATAATGACTATATTCTCTTTTACTACACATTGTTATTCAATAACAGTTTAACATTATGAATATGAGAAAATGTAATTTCTTATATCAACAGTGAAATTATTAATGGAAAGATTTACTATATAGATATCACTTCCTGATATCACTCATAGAAGTCAACCCATTACACTATCCCTTTCTGGTAACCATGTGGAGAAGACCAGTATGTTTTTGTTCAACGCACCAAGCACTACCCTAGTCCCCGGGTTCCCCTGGCTGAATACACACAATCCAAGACTGGTTTAAGCATTGTATTCCTAGGTGGAGTTTGTGGTGCTACAAGAACTGTTTGCTGTCAGTTTTTCGACCACAACTCAGTCTGTCTTAGTTGAGCCGCCTGATCCAACTTTTGTCCCTGCAGTGTATCATGACCTAGCAGAAGTGTTTAGTAATGATCAAGCCCTCCCTCTCACCACACCGTCCTTATTACTGTGGCATAGACTTACTCCCCAGGTTTTTTTGGTTTTTTTGAAAAGAAAGAAGTTGCTCTATTCATATATAGATTATTGCGTCTTAACAAGATCACAATCAAAAATAAGTATCCTCTCCCTTCTGAAGTAGTCTAACTTCATCGTCAAGGGAGGTGGTAGGTAAGCAGACTCAGCAGACATTTTGGGTCCCCAGAGATGAGCAATTTTTTTACAGTGACCTCGTTTATACATGAAACTTGATAGTAACTTAATTAACAAAACTCAAAAACATGATTCGGTAAGACAGCTCATCTCTCCTCCCAGCGGTCAGATGGTAAAATCCATTCATGTACCTTTTTCTCTCACCATCTCTCCCTCAGAAACAAACTATAATGTGGGTGATTGGGAGCTTCTTGTGATAAAGTTGGTGTGGAGTGGAGGCACTGGCTGGAGGGGACAGAGGATAGACAGAAGAATCTTGCGTATCTACAGACTGCTAAACTCTTAAGTGAACTTCAGGCCAGGTGGGCTCTTCACGCGCTTTAACTTAAATATCACCTAAAGGCCCAGTTTTTTTCCAACATGAAACCAGATTCTTTATCTTGTTAATTCTCCACTTCTGGTAAATTGGCCAAAAAAGAGGAAACTATCATTTCCCCCACCTGTGGCATTGGATCCCTCTCCTGGGAGATCGAGTCCCTGATCAAGGAAGCCCAGCGGGAGGAACTGCATACAGGGAATGGACCACCCAACCACCTGTATGTCGCCTCTAAGGTGAAAGGAAAGGTGATTCACTGGGCAGATTCTATCAAATTTACATGCCATCATGGTAAGAATTGGACAATCTCTTTCATGCAATGTTTGTTTTGGTGGCAGTCTCTGGCCAAAGATATCCAGAAATATGTCTCTGCTTGTCCCACCTGTGCTTAGAACAAGACTTCCAGCTCACCACCTGCTGGCTGACTAAGACCACTACCCATATCCAGTTGTCCTTGGTCACACATCGCTTTGGATTTTGTCACGGGACTACCACTCTCCCCCAGGTAACACTGTAATCTTAACTATCATCGATCGTTTCTCCAAGGCCGCTCATTTCATTGCTCTCCCTAAACTTCCAGTCTCCTTCGAAACAGCTTAACTACTCACTGGTCACATTTTCTGTTTACATGTGTCTGATTGGCAGCCCCAGTTTATATCTCATGTCTGGAAGGAGTTTTGTGACGAACTAGGGGCCCAGGTCAGCCTTGTTTCTGGATTTCTCCTCCCAGGCTAATGTACAAGCAGAGAGGACCAATCAAGAGCTAGAGGCCACTCTCCGTTGTATTGCATCAACTAACCAGTCTGTGGCATCACAGCTTTCCTGGGTGGATTATGCCCATAACTCCATGGCCTAATTTGCTAACCACCACTACTACCAGCTATTGAAAGAGAACACTCAGGTCCATCAGTCCGACCCCACCTTCGTCAGTCTACCCGGGTGGCTCTGCTCAGAACAAAATGCCTAGCTGACTGTCACAGAGTTCCTGCCCCGCTGTGAACCACAGGTATAGAGATGCCCAAATATCCTCTATGCCAGCTGTGATTTTAACACATGTAAATGATATTTCAGGAATCACTGACACAAAGTATTTACAGAACACTGTAATAAAGTTTGGGAAATATGCTCTGTTTTATTCTTTAACAACATAATTGGACCTTCCGTCTTCTTCTTCTTCTTACTAATAGGTCACTAGAGTTATCAGGCTCATTTTTTTGTGGAAAGACAGACTTGATTGTTTTGGCAGGGATTATACTTTCCACCGCTGTGGATCTGCATGATGTGAATTTCATCATCAGACAGTGGGTATTAAGTTCCATGCGTATGTGCGTGCATGCTTTTTGTGATCACACAACCTTGTCCATGGAGAATTTACATAACAGCGCACTAACTAAGCATTAACCCCAGGCAGTTGACTTCAAGCAGACTTCACACAGTTACAGTGTAACATGAATGATTGCTTGTCCGTCTTCAGCTGTTCATGTCCGTGTCCTCAATGGAATATAATTGAGGCCTTACACAGCAGGGACTGCATTAATAAAATATGTGGGAATAACCCCTACATCCCCCACTACAATGTGTCTCCTGGGGTACAAAAAAAGAGTTTGTGTATGGGTTATAAATTTAACAGCAGATTAATCATATCTTGTCAAACCTGGTTTCTCAGCATACTTTTTCAAATATCATTAGAGCTTCGTGGATTTATATTGACGTGAAAAACACTGTCTGAATGAATGCCACAGTGCTGTTTTCTCTCCTTGAAAAAGGGTGAGAAAAATTCTTTGAGTGAGACATCATGCTAACCCTGCAAGGAATATTTCATTGATATATATATACGTCAAACTGAAAGAGGGAAAAGTGAGTCTGTGGGCTCAGTTATGAGACTGGCTGAAAAGACAAAAGGAATCCTTGATGAAGTCCCTTTGAAGTGCCTTTTCCAGAAGTCCTTGGAAATACATATTGATGAAGCCCAAATTGTCTGGCCTGGAGGGAGAAGGCAGTTGACTGCTTTGCACCATAAATATTCACTAGAGAAGAGAACATGGCTTACTTCTATGTTAGAGTTGGATTATATTTGAAATGACTAGCTCTGAATGACTGCTCTGAAAATGAGTTAGAATTAGAGATGAAGTGAGGGACCAGCATCATTATGAGCATTCACTTCTATTAACACAGGAAGGTATGCTTATCACTCATGAAAACATTGGTTCTAGCGTGAAAATTCAATGTTTCAACTATTACTGCATTATTAATGTGAATGCCTGCAGGCTGAAATGTTCAAAGTGTACAAAACAAAGTTATCTGTAAAATCTACACTGAATGCAGAAGAATATGTCATTGTACACGATGAGTAAATTAGTATTCAGTATGCACCTATTCCTCTTCTGAATTGAGTAGCTCCTTTTCTCTGTTTGTAAACATTCTTTGAACCTTCATCTGCAGTGAAGACTTGACAAGAAGATGACCTCCTGATTGTTGTTTTCATGCCAATACTACCTCCATCTTGAAAATGCTGTGAGCACAACTATATTTTCCACATTACTGTTTTCTTTTGTATTAAAACAATAGCCCAAAAATATAAAATTAAAATTAATGGACTTGAGTTGGCACATCACTCCACAGGGAATGAATTTCTTTGTATACCAGAAGGACCAGGTCATGTTTGGTTCCTGACTATCTATAGGAGGCATCCAACCACCTTTCTGCATGAACTGTTGTCTTCAGTGTTGGCAGCTCTGGCCAAGACTCTTCCTCCTTTGTGGCACATGAGAGAGAGCAGGCAGGTCACTGGATTGTGCCATAGCTCCTCCTGTCTTTGTGTTGAAATATCCTTGGAGAAAATGTTGAACACAAAAATCTCCCCAGTGTGACTTGAAGTATAAAAGTGCTTTAAGTCTTGGTACCAATCCATTTAACATCAAGTTACTAAAGTTACTTTTTGACACCTGTAAAAGTCTAAATGACATGAGCTGAAACAAAAGCTAAACCAAAAAACAATACTCAACTAATGAAACTCACTAAGGAGCTGAGACGCTAGGGGACGGAGACCAGGAACCAGAATTATATCGGGAAACTAACCAGTACAGTCTGAAGGACAAGAGGAGACTAAGACAATATATAAACACAGGAGGTGACAGGGGAAGTGGAGACACATGGAAAACACAATGGGAGCAAATCCGTTCACACCGAAATCAGAATTACATGAATTTGCGGCATTTATTTTTTTCAACCAAGTTCGATTTTTTCAGTGTTTCAGGTCCGAATAAACATCTGACCAATCAGATTACTGCATGTGCCAACAAGTGCCCTCATAGATCAAATCGTGCACTTGTACTGAATGTGAAATGACATGGAAATAATAAAATAAATCCCGTTTTACCTCAGACACACAGCTGAACACCATTCCGACTTATTTGGCTCTCTGAAATGATTTTTCAACCTCTTCATATGTGGTTTCAACTCTGGTTCAACTGCCCACTGACATCCTGAAATATGTACTAGAGTGGCTGTAATACAGCTTCAACTCCTGGATCAAACCAAAATATTCTCCTTGCTGCTGTCTTTTCGTGAGAATTGAATGACCCCGGAATCTGTGGAAGATCAGGACCAGCTCATCATTGCCTCATGTCAACTTTTTTTTTTTTTAAACTGTCTATTTGTTGAGGACAAATTTGCCACAAAAACGCAATACTTTCGGTGTGTATGTAGGTAAAATGTCAAGTTCGGATCTATAAAACTTAGAATTTCATGTCATTTTTACGCAAGGCATTCAGTGTGTAATGGCCTTAAGGCTGTTACTAAGACATGTGGAATTGACACAGGGACAGATGATATACACAGAGACTAGACAGACATGGGGGTATGACTGGGGGAACAAAGGGATCACATAACAATAACTAAATATTACAAACCAAAAGAACCAGAATAAAACAAAGACTGCAAATGATATTAATGCTAAAGAAAACTAACACTCATATCAATATACAAAGTGAGCCAAATAAATAATAAGATTCTCAAAAACTGAAAGAATCACAAAACACCAAAACAATAATCACTCAATTGGAATCTGTTCCTCAGTCTATCAATTTTTCTCCTCTGAATGTCTTGGATGTCCACAGGGTCTTAAAGATTTTGGATCCAAATAGAGTTTTGCCACAAAAAAAAACAAAAAAAAACTTTGCAGCTCTTTTTGAAGATTTGACAAAGATTCTTGGCGTGAACTATGCTGCCTTAGTAAATGGACTACACAATTTTGCGTTTTTGCAAATGCTGTGAGTTTTTCAAATGACTTGTCACATTGCTGGGTTTTTCTTCCAGTATGCAAAACAGTTCCCAACATTAGAACCACTGCTCTGCTCTCTGTATATAAATAACCTTTGTGATAATTTATCAAAGGCTACATTCATTTTTATCCAAATGACACAGTAATCTATTGTCCACCTTCAGCAGCACAAACCTTGAATTTCTGCACTCTTTTTTTTATGTTATAAATAACACCACAGGGTGCAGAGCCCAGTTTAACGCGACTTAAGTTGTTAATTGGAGTTAAATTTAAGTTCATGATATTTTGAAATGGCAAAGTAGTGTTGTCTAAATTTCCTAAGATCAAAACCATTCAAGGGGTTCAAATTAAAATGGTTACATCTTATAAATCCATGAGCTGATTAGAAGATGAGCAACAGGTTTGGTAAAGGCACCTTTTAAAGGAGGATTTCCCTTACAAGTGAGCCAGTGAGGGAGCACTAGCCCACACTGCACCTGAAGCAATAGAATCAGGAGACAAAGAGATTTTAATATCAATGAGAATTTTACCCGGTTAGATAAAGAATGTATGCATGCAATCCACTTAGCATGTGCCCTTGAATTTTCTTATTTGCTGCCCCCTTAAAATAATTATACATGCTGAAGACTTTCAGAGTAAGTCATTTTTATCGGTTCCTGTGGCATCTCTTCATATAAGCAAATCGCTCATCCAGTGAAACATCTTGCCTACACACCATGAAATCTTTTGGGACACAGTTGCAGCAAGTATGAGTGACAACTTTGATCATAGTAGTGGCCCCTATTGTGATTCCACATGGTTACTGGTGTTTTAACATCTGTGATGAAATGGATCATCTTTGGGTTACACACCATCATTTTTCTCTTCAAACTGTGCAGGAATAACACGAAACCCAAAAAGTAATTTTATGTCACATTAATTAAAGTAATTACAAGTTGTTGTTTTCATTTTTTTCCCAAATTATCACATTCTTCAAAGCAGCTTTAGATACAAGTTAACAACAATTTGTGTGATGTTTATATCAGTTAAGTGAATACAATTTTTAACCAAATAATTTCAAATGAAAAGAATTTTACACACACACACACACACACACACACACACACATAAATATTTATATATATATACATATGAAAGAAGAAAAACTGTTCGGTAAGGCGGATCATACTGAGATCATTTGCACTAGGGACTGTAGGTACTGTCAACAAGACAGTAGTTTTAAAAAAAAATAATTTTGTAAATAATACAGTATTCAAACCACTTATGAAAGATTCAGTCAAGTTCAGTCATATATTCAGCATTATGTTTAAATGTATTTAGTCATAAAAAGTCCTTTTTAAAAGGCAATTCCAAAGGACACACACGGACATCCAGCCCACATTTACATCCTTAGGGAGCTTGAAATTAGAACACATACAAGCAAATATTTGCTTCATACTATGTTGTGCTATTTACTTCCGTTTGTAGTGGGATTAATGGATAATAAAGGACATAGAAAAACTTATCAATTATAGGGTCTTCTAGTTTACCAAGTCTGCATATGGATATGTTTAACATGAATTCAGTTCAATTCAGTTTCATTTATATAGTCCCAAATCACTATAGCAGTCATCTTGAGAAGCTTTATATTCTAAGGTAAATACCCTACAAGAATAAAGAGAAAACCCCAGACTAACCACTATCAGGAAGCACTTTGCAATAGTGGGAAAGAAAAATATCCTTTTACCAAGGAGGAAACCTCCAGCAGAGCCAGGCTCAGGGAGGGGCAGCCATCTGCCATGACTGGCTGGGGGTGAGGGTAGTAGAAAAAGAAACGCTGCAGAAGAGAGACAGAAATTAATAATAACTAGGGATGGGAACTGATAAGATTTAGCAATTCCGATTTCATTAACGATGTCACGTATCGATTCGGTTCCTTATCGAAACCCTTATTGATTCTTATTGGCTCCACTTTGAGAGTCACAACCATCTCTAAGCAGGATATCAAAGACATTACATTCATGCGAATTAATTACATGCTGCGTGGTCAAATGTTAGTGCATGTTGGAGGTGTTTCCCCTCTTTGTTGTGATCAGTGTTGGTGTCATTATTCAAAAAAGCTGTTATTGCGCATATTACACAAAACGCTTTTCTTAAAAGTGATGCAGTAAGTTACTTAATTACACCCTGAAGAAAGACATTTATTATACTACTTGTTAAGTTACTTTCATGTTACTCTGTAAAATGATCTGAAACACACTGTCTCATAATTACTATTTAACAATATAAACCTACAGGCTACAGCCCCACACACCAACACAAATCCCTATCCCTAATGAGAACACACGTGATCGTCACAGTGATTCTACAGTAAAAACATGAACAGGTAGAAACTGAGAGGAGCCTGACTGGTCATCAGTTTGTTACTTGTTGAAGTTCACTGCAAATGACGGCTCATTTTATCATGGTGCTGGGCTGGGGTCAGGATTTACTCAGCTTTAACATAACTCTGGATTCTTGGCTAGCTTAGCGTTAGCCTGCTGTCTGTGCAGGTGCTGGCAAAGAGCCGAAGTTGTGTTAACAGTATGATGCAGTTGTTTCTGTCCTGGAGCAGTCTCCACTTTACCATCGCGTTTTCATCCTTTTGTGCAATAAAAAAAAAATGTCCATATCTATGCTGGGGACTGCGCCGCTATTCTGCTTCTCCAACACACGAACTGAAATCAGCTGATCGTAGCGAGAGTGCAAAAACCGATAAGCTGGATTGATAGCCATGCAGACTAACGATTCAGGAGAATTGGACTACTGGGAACCAGTTCTCTAAAAGAACCTGTTCTCGATTCTCATCCCTAATAATAACTTATGATTAAATGCAAAGTAGTGTATAAAAACAAATATAGAGTGAAAAGAGGTGAATGTAGAGGAAAAGTGTAGAAGCCCACAGCAGCCTAGGGCTTTTGCAACATTACTAAAGAAGGGATCAGAGTCACTTGATCTAGCCCCAGGGTATTTAACCCTAGGAAGCACAAGTATGGCAGCAGTCTGAGAGTGAAGTGCTGTATTAGGGAGATATGGTCACCCTATGTCACCATATTCCTAAGACTTTTAGGGCCAAGTACAATAACCACAGTTTTATCTGAATTTAGAAGCAGGAAATCAGACGTCATCCAGGCCTTAATGTCTTACAGATATTCCTATAGTTTAACTACTTAGTGTGTGTCATCTGGCTTCAGATAGATATGATTCAAACCAATGCAGCATAGTACTTTTCATACCTATGGCATGAGCTAATAAGGAATGAATACTGTTCCATTAAAAATATCTATTACAAAAATAGCATGCTTCTTTTTACTTTTGTTCATCATTATATATTTTTACTTACGTCTAATTCCATCAAAGAATTACCCTATCGATCATATCAACTATCATTAACCACTGACTTACGGTAGCAGGACCTAAAGCCCTGAAGTTTGAATTTCCATTTGAACCACGGGTTGAATTGTTTGAACATAGCTGAGTAAATGCAGGGTGTTCTCATTCCACAGTCATCAACATTTTGTCATTTTTTGTGAGTCAGAATTCCACCTAAATGTTTACTTCTATGGTAATCAAAACAATGCAAAAGAGACAAGAGACCATCATTCCAGATAATCTGTGAAAACAAGACAATATCACATGCTATCCAGAGGTCATTGTGCGCTGAGAGAAAAGAGCAAGCTACAATATATGTCATTTTAACCATGTAGTCTAAACATGAATGTTAAGCTTTTTTCAAAGTAGTTCAGGGCCTTGCAGCAAGAAAGAAATATAGTACAGTTGCTGTTTACTTATTTATTGCATCTCTGAAAATAAATAATGAGCCGGTGCATCATAACATCAATATGAGACACTGGCTTATCTATATGAAATGTTTAGCTATAGTAATATTATCTTAAAAATGAACTCTATATATTAAATATTTTTTTCACATTAAAGAAGAAAAAAAAAACAGCCTTTGTCCAAGTCACTATTGCTACAGCATGGATCAGTCTGATCTCTCCTTACACATCTTGTTGGTGGCTTGGTGCATTGTGTGCTGCATCAGTAAAATACATCTAATTTAGGTATTCTCTGAGGTACTATGCAGATTCAATAAAGCTAAATGTTGCACACTCAGCCAAAGAACAATGTTCAGATCCCCTGCTACATTTACGGAAGCAAAACAGAAACTAACCCAATCAGAGCACACCTAATGATCTTTTTTTTTTTTTTTTACATGTATGTAGTTTTAGTTTGAATCCAAGTGTGGGGGTAGGCGTACGCATCTTAAATGAACATGTGGCTCTGCAGCGCTTGCATTGATTAATATGCAAGGCACATTTGCCAGAAACAAACTCCAGCCTTTCTTCACTTCTATTGCAACACCTCCCCCAAAGCATTCACACACATTTAACACTGAGTAACCATTCAAATAACGTCTGTTGAGGAATCATCCTGCATAAAGTGCCATCTGTGCCATGTTGCCTGTCTTTTCACTGCTGATGTAAACAGAGGAGTACTGGATCACAGGCAAAATAATACACACACACCAAAAAAGCTTACATCTGCAAAAAAGGTCAGTCGTAATCAGTAATCAGTTCTTCCTTTTCAGAATCAAAGCTATGCCATGGGTAAAATATTCGCTGAATAATTAATAAACTTCTCAAGAAAGAGAAGATTCTGCATGGGTGACAATGCTGATTAAAACAATAGTGGCTGTTTTGGAGCTAGGGCTATGTGTGATAGGTCACACCTCATCTCTTTTTAATGAACAAGGAAATAAATGAGAGCCCAATGTTGGAATATATGTAACCTATCTCCTCAGCTATCAAATTAGCTTGCCTTTGTCACGGGTCTGCGGCGGGAGACCTTGTATTTCTCTTTAGTGGACCCTCAAGGCAGGACAGAGTTTAACAAAAGGCGAGCCATTTATTAGGCTGGGTGAAGGTAACAAACAAAGGCAGGTAAAACTTATCTAGAACTAAAATGGGAGAAACTAAATGCTAAACTCAAGGGACAAAGAACATCAAATGAGCATGATAAAAACCTGAACACGGGATAACCAGAAGGAAAACTAGGAAATAAAACAGACAGCCCAACCACAACAAACTCACACACTAAATACACAGAGAGGAGATGAGGGGAGTGTAAAACACATGTCAAACACAACCGAAACAAATGAATGGGACGACTAGGGATGGGTACCGGTATCCGGTGCCATTATGGCACCGGTTCTGACATAAACGGTAGTAACCAGACCGAAAAGCAGCGCACATTTCGGTGCTTTATTTCTGTGCTTTTTTTTTTCCTGAGATGTCATACACTTAGGATTCTAGCCAATCATTTTACCTTTCCAAGGATAGTAGGCGGGCCCAGGTACGTACGTTCTTTTAGAGCAGAGCTACAGATTAAAAATGCCCAAGGCGAAGTGGTCAAAAGTCTGGCTGTACTTCACAGCAAAAGATGCAAACTCAGCACCCTGCAACAAGTGCTTTAAGGTGATACTGTGCAAATGAGGTAACACCTCGAATCTGATGAAACACCTGGCGACGCATAGCGTTTTTTTAAAAGCCGAGAAATGCACTGCATTTGATAGCTTGCTGCAAGACCTCACACCGAGCACTGCAGGTGTGGTGCCTGTTATCGGACCCGGAATTAGCAACATCCACCAAGAACCCGAAGAGGAGAGTCCTGGCCCTAGCCCTGCCAGTGTAGCAGAAATGATGAAGGATGATGATGGTAGCAGCAGCCATCTTTCTCTGGGTAATTTACGTTGAGTAGGCTAACCACGTTATTAAATTAATGCAAGGTGAACTGGCAAACACCGTCGTAGTTACATGCGGCTGTCTTCTTGTTTGATGGCAGATACTCCCTTCATGTTGTATCAACAGAAAAGGCTAACTTGGTTATCATTTTGCAGAAAAAAAAAGACA
>VUQG01039740.1:0-13451 GCA_015106755.1 Etia nguti
GGAGGATGAATGCTAACTTTTTTCCACTCGATAAAAGTTAAAGTGAGGGTTCCCAATGGTTAGGGACAAATGCAATCGCATGGCAGGATGCTGTAAACGGACCAAACTTCAGTCAGGAGAACAACTGAGAAAATCCATCTACAATACGAAATAAGTCATTAATATACTGCAACATGGGAATAGAGCAGCTGTGATAGAATACAGCATTAATGAATCAATGGTACAGATGTGGGGGAAGCAAGAAGAATGAGTTGAATAAAGTTTGACTTATCTGACTGCTTTGTTTCGCTTAATGTGCCTTATAATCCCGTGCACCTTATGGTCCGAAAAATACGTATTTGACTTTTTTATTTGGCACACTGCAGTTTAATGTTGCAAAGTGCCTCTTTTTAACTTTAGTGGATATTATACATGGTTATGCTCAGGATATGTCAGCCCATTTCCACTGGAAATGCCTTTTGGTTAAACTTTCAGCCAGGCATTTCCATTTGCACTGTTAAATTTTTATATAGCTTTAATGCACATAAAAAAAACAGCTGCTTGTTTCAGTGAAAATAAATTGATGGGTTTTTTTCGCTAGTAAAGTTGTGGAGTTATATTTTGTATTTGGTCTCGCATCAATTATATCGTCAGTTATATTGTTATTGCAAATTTTCAAATATATATTGTGATAAATATTTTTGGCCATATCGCCCTGCTCTAACTACACCTAGAGGTAAATTATTTTCCACGTAATATGATTTATACCAAAAACACTGATTGATCTGGTTAGTCATGTTGGACTGCTATTATTTTGAACACAACTGTACCTGTCTGGAGTGGATTCTCCCACATTTCAACTCATCTAGCCTAATTTAATGCCTCTGTTTTTAGTCTGTATAGTTCCCCCCCACCCACTACCCCACTGTCTGAAAATAAAACCCACAAAACAGTTAAAGATTAAACACTATTTTACCCACCCACACACACACACGAGAAAAGGAATTCCAGGTGAGTAAATAGTCTTTGTCATGTTGTTGAGTTACATTTTGGATGGTGTCAGATGATCATTCGTATAAATCCTTCACTCTAACTACTTCCTCATATGTTTACCTACAGACATGAAACTTTAAAAGTAAGCAAAATACATTTAGGTATTGAACTTGTATTTATCTTTTCAATATCTTTTATAGTTTTTCTTATTTTTCACTGGTGAATTTGGCTTCAATAGACAGGTGATTCAAATCTGGACATTTTGTGTCAGTTGATGACTTTCAAACAGTTTGATTTTCCTCTTTGTGACTAGATGATTAAAATTTAAACCACTTACCTGTCTATAGTGGACTCTCACATGTTTGTGTCTGTCCCTAATGTAAATAATAATTCTAGGACAATAAACAGACTTGTAAAATGAAATTCCCAAAAACGATTACCGGAGCTGTTATGGAAATCTGAAATAAAATGATTTACACAAACATGTTTTTCTGAGGTTTTAATTGAACTTTGCAAAATTAAATTAAAGAAACAAATTATTAGAAACAAGTTTTCTACCTATCATGTTCACATAAACCAATCAGAACAATTAATACAAAATAATACTTGTATATTCAAGAAGAACTGTGGAAAGCTAAAATATGATACTATTCCATTCAGCTAGGGCAGCTTAACATTCACTTGGGATGAGGATATTTTGGGATGAGCAAATTTAGAAGCATCAGATGTATGGTGACAAGTAAAGACATGGCCATCTATGTAAGTGCCCCCCATCCAGGTCAGTCAGCAGTTGGAGGATGAGCAAGGCAACTTCTGGGGCCACCCACCACGACAAGACCTCAGTACCTTCTCACCTCCTCTAACCTCTGGGCAGCTGGTCGTAAATTCCTCCCTGTTCCTGATTGGCTGTGTCGAAACTGTCCCCCGCTATCTAATTGGTAATGGTTGAAGGTAGCCAGACCTCTGGGCGGAGCCCTGCTCGGGGTGCAATCTTTCGACTCAGGCTGGCGAAAACTTCCGGTCACTCGGGTTCGCTGGAGTTGAGCGAGGGTGGGGGCCATGACTCCCCAAACAGCTGTTTCACAGGGATCAGGTTAAACTCGGCCTCCTCCACTCTCTATTACTGGTCAGGCGAGAGCCTGCCCTTCTGAAACTGCTTTATTGATCAGTGGTTTTTCTCATTGGTAAAAGCTAGGGCCACCTAGATTTTAAATTGTTTTACTGGTGGATCAGGGAGGAGCCCCATCTCAGGGTCGCACCGTGAGTCAGAGAGAATGTCATTTTTGCCCACACTGGCTGCTGACGTAAAGACGCACCTGACGCTCTCGGGGATGCTCGCTCCTGTATGACTGTCTCCCGCTGAGGTGGAGTGTTTGTAAAAGGGCCATCCATCGCGCCATGCAGCCTCCAACTCTCCCCATCCTCACTGTTACAAAAGCACCGGTTTAACTAAGAATAACCTTTTTATTTTAGTTTAACACATTTACACACACACACACACACACACACAGGTCCCCAAAAGCAGTTGTCTAAAAAGGTGGCATTTTTGTCAAAACAGTAAACTTTTTGGCATAAAATGACAACAAACTCAAACTATCACAAACATCCTATTCTTCATCCTAGTCCATACTTTTTGGGCATATGATTGTTGATTATTCCCGAGTTATGAAATATAGTTTTATGATATTCATAAAAATTATTTTATTATTATTATTATTTATTACTTCCTTTATTAGTTCCTAAACCATAAATCAGAGGCATAAATCACTGGTTTTACAGAAAGTAGGTATTATCACTCTGTAATGTTCACTTATTTGATTACTTACTTATTTAAACCTTTATTTATATATTTAACATATTTTATTTTATTTTTAATTATCATGGAAATGTGGAATTAACTGTGGGGATTTATTTAAGTGGGCCCTTGGGATGTCATATGACCAGAAACGTCAGAAATGTGGTAGCTGAAATTCTACAGTCTGTAAAAAATTTGATAAGAACAAAACACAAACAAAAAAACATAAGAACACACAAAGCCCAAAAGGACTCAAACTCATTCCATGTAATTCAGTCTACACATGCACACACACGCACACAACGCATATTCTGCAAACATTCTGTTTTTACATTTGTGATCCTCGAGTTAAGACATTAAAAATACTTCATTCCACTTTTAAGAAATTCCACTTTTTCAATTCCACTCTTTAAGTGGTTTAAAGAAAATGAGCTTTCAATATTCATTCAGATGTTTTCTGACTCTGTATTTCTTTTTTCATCAGTTGACTTTTTCTAATGTGGATTTTAAAGATGTTCAGCTACTTTCCAACTTTGAAACTTCTTCTGTGTGAACTTCAGCTTTCAACAGTTCTGCACTTTGGTGAAAGAATGTTGAATGAGCTGAAATCCACCAAATCCTTCACCTGAAGGCCAAAGATTCAGCAGTTATTACAATTCAGCTCAAACCATTCAGCTATCAGCATGGACACTGCATTTCCACCAGGAAATGCATTCTCTAGTTATATTTATTCTTTTTTTTTTTTTTTAAACATACAATATATACAGTACTGTATGTATTTTGGCCATTTATCCTTTAAAATCAGTAAATCCTTTACTTAGCATTCACATGTTTTCAAAATATTCCTTTTTGTTCTTAATCACATGTAAATTAAACTTGCAGACATTCTGTTTGACACTGATAGTTGTTTTACTGCAGTTTACTTCATTGGCTTATTTTGTGCAAGAAAGACTTATTTAAGGAAGATGTTATATAAAAATAGACTTTCACTCAAGGCAACCGAATGTCTCAATGCTTTAGCCTCATATGACAATGACAAAACTGCATGTCATTCACCTCTCTCTTTCTTGTGCCTGCTAATGCAAGGAAATTCATTTCAATTATTCAACTACTCAACTGAATATTCACAATACAGTCACATGTGGATCATCTCACACATTAAAGCCTTACAGTTTCATTGTGTCTTTTAAATGGTTTTGAATATTGCAGTGTAGTTGGTTAAGTGATGCTCATGATGTTTTTCAGTTGTTACTGTAGAATCAAGAGTAAAATCTCTTCTACAGTGATGAAACTATATCTCCTAGACCAGAGGTGTCAAAACTATTTTACATCAAGAGTCACATACAGCCCACTTTGATCTTAAGCAGCCGGACCAATGAAACTCCCCTTTCTGTCAGTGTAAAGAAGTTAAATATTTAACCGTTTTTCTACACAATAAAGAAAAAGCTGCTGTGACAAAGAAAGAAATCTGTCAGCATGAGTCTTTTGACTTTAATTGTAAGAAATAAACGTCTAACATTACAGAGAAAGTTCTGGTAGCTTATTGCCCGGACTGTCAGGTTTTTGGGGTTTTATGTTTTAAACTGTAGTTGTAAAAAAAACAGAAATTTCTATAGTAGAAAGTGAAAAACAGAAACTATTCTGTCATTTGATTGTTTATTGCTTAATTACTTTGTATAGTATGAATGGCCTCCCTGTCTTCTTTTTTCAACCCGGACAAGATTTGTTACTTTCCCTCATCCCCTGGACCTTTTAGGGGAATGTAACACATACACATACCACATACAGACCACATTAAAAACTGACATGAAATGATCTTGCTGGCCTAAGTTGTAAAGCCCCTGTTCTAGACTATTAGTTGTTGCTGCTTGCAGATTCTCCTATCTGGATACATCCTATTCAAACTTGAACACTCATTTCCTGATAACCTCCTGGGTTACTTCTTGGAGGGAGGTAAATTGTCCTCAAGCATCTTTAGAGTTTTCCGAACTCCCTTCTCAACTCTGCGGAAATGTAGCCTCTTCCACAGGCTCTGCTGCTGTTGACGCCCCCACTCCAGATCCTCGAGAAAGACCTGCAAAAAGCAAGAAAGGGGCCACTGGTTTTACTGACACACACCTGACAATCAATCTTTTTTGTGTATTTCACCTCATCAATTTTAAGTTGGGTGTTTGTACATGTAAAATGACTCAAACTTGATTCTGCAAATCTAATTCATATCTTAAGGTCACTCTTCCACAGAGCCCTATTCTCTGACAACATGAGTGAGTTATCTCACTAGGCAAAATGGTCTCTCAACACCATCTTCAGAAGCATATATGTCATAACACCAACAAGAACTTTCTGGCAGTCAGGATGCTCTCCTATAATAAAAAAATAAAAAAAAAAACCCAGTCTAAAATTGGATCTCTAATATTTCAAATTCCTACATTCCCTTCACTGACAATGTTTCACTCTAACTTATCTTCTAAATGCAAACATGAATGCCAGCTTAACAGTACAAGTAAGTGAGTTAAAGACAGACCTTGGTCATCATATCACAGGTCATGTCTGCCAGACACTTCCTATTCAGGTGCTAATGCTCAGGAGGGAAAACAGAGGGGAATAAAATGCCCTTAATGCCAAGGGGTAGAAATGTGTGTCACTAACTGGATGTCATGGTCCTGGGTCTTTGACCCACTGTTTTGTGTTTTTAAGGTTGTTTTTTTAATCAAATATTTTCTGTTTGAATCTTGGTTTGCTTATTGTTTCTTCCCCAGAAAGGTGATACTGTTTACTTAGACATTGTGTTTTCTTGAGTCTTGAGACTAAAGAAGTCACTTGGGTGAGTGAGGAAATGTTTCTTCCATTGAAAAGACAATATCTAGATGAACAGGTTTTAACTTGGGATTTATGGGATTTCCAACCTGGATGACTGAGCAAGCATCATAACACTTGTTTATTCACTTCTGTCTGATCACAGCTATACTGAGGTGAGTTGAGGATATCCTGAACTTTTCTGTTGGTAAGCACTGTTGTTTTTGATGCTGTTAGCTGGTGTTAGTAAAACTTGAAACTAGCAGACTTGTTATATATCCTATATATCCTGTGAAGAGGTTTTTTTTAATATTACTAGCGAATATAAGTAAAGTAAGTTATTTACACATATTTTGTATTTGGAAAAGCTTTGTTTTATATTTTCTTTCTTTAAGCTTTTGGTCTGAGTCATTATTTGTGAGGTGTTCACTGGAGCCTTTTGTGCCTGGTATCTGGACTAGGTTTGGTTTGGAACTGTTGTGGAAACACAGTGGTTGAGTAAGCTAGGGTAACTAAATTAACTGAAGTCAACCTAAGCGAAACGACAAATCTAAGGTGCATATATGTTCCTTGCCTATTAAGTTTGGTTGGGGGGGTATTTAGTAACTTTAGAATGAAAGCAAACTTAAAAATCAACTTTTATCTTCGTTCCCTGCCCCCTCACCACCTCCTAACGTGTGGTATAACGAACACTTTTCTATTGCTTGTCACATGATTATGTCTAGTATTAAAAGATATTACATATGTCATAAGGTTAATATTGCTGAAGTCACAAGTTAATGACAGGTGTTAAGATGGTTACGCCATTTGTCTACAAACAGTGCAATGTATCAACGCGAATACAGACTAGATTTTATCACCATATCAAAATGCATAGGAACCTAGCTAACTCCATGTTTGGTTGCGGCTTAATGCATTCTCCATGCAGTTTTCAAACACTTGCTGCACTTACGTCGCACATGCATTGCAAGCACACACAGTCAAAAAACCTACTCATATGGATGCAGTGATTTGTGAGGTTGAGGGGTGCAAGCATACATCTCATGATTTGTACATTTTGTGTGATCATTTTAAATGGCACATAAGAGATGGAAAAAGATTACTTGCCTGTTTCCAAACTGAAAAATATATTTTCACATTAAATACTCTTTCACATTACACATCAGCTGAAAACATTAACATGCTTTACAGAACCCTGCAAAGGTAGATAGTGATGCAGTGAGATCCATGAAAATTATACATTCTGCACTGTGCACCTTGAGCTGGTCAAAGGGATTGATATATCAAAATGTGCAATTCATTTCATGTGTTTTTTTGTCAACTGTTCTTGGGTCACGACAACACCCGCAGATGTAGTTGACAGCTGTTGGGATTTATTTTTATCTTTAAGGCTAATATCTCATAAAGTGCCCTAAAGTAAATTGCAGTTAATACTGTAAATGGATAATACAGGAACAGTGCAGTACAAGAAATTACAGTAAAAATACAGTACTAGTATTGTAAAGGAAATTATGGTACTACTGTAAAAAAACGTGGCCGACAATTCTGTACACAACGTTAGACTGGTGCAGAATAAGCAGACGAATAAGGCAGAAAATAGAGATTTTTGATGGGAAACTGGTCTCGAAGCACACTAAGAGATACAGCTCTGCAGGAAGAGCAATTATATCGTGGTGGAACCAAGACAACAAAAGTAAGTGGGAATTACAATGTTTTTCAAATGTGCAGCGTAGTTTTGATCTTCTTTTGCTGCTGCGTCAGTGAATTTTGGTCGGCGAGTGATAAAACTTGCAGTTTCAGAATCTCAAAGATGTCGGTTTTCAGCACCCGACCGCATGTCCCTGTACCTTGTCAGGTGAACACAGAGAACCGTGTGTACCATCTTTTTACCTGCTCTTTAATCGTTTGCTGTTTTACCTGTTTTGTGGTTGTTGAAATGGTTGTGTGAGCTTTTAGCTGAGATTCTGACATTTCTGTGGATACCACATGTTTATATTTAAACAATAGATCTGGCGGTACATCCAATTAAACCTGATGTTCTCCCTCTTGCCTCTGGTACTGGGACCATTGGGGTTCAACAGGTTAACTGTTTAATGCTAAATTACTGGGTGCAGCAGTATTTATTGCTTAATTAAAAGCAGTAAAACTTATGAAAATACAATAAAAGTCCAAATGTAAACAATTTAAAAAATTATAAATGGGTATATGGGCATACATTTAGACACTCAGACACTGAGCCATGGCTCTGCAGACATTTCTGCATCTCTGCCATTCAAAGACACTTTGCAAAGTTTATTTTATGCAAAATTTTATACTGAACTATAAATTGAGTCTTTCTCAGGAAAGCGATTTTGTATTCAGTGCTTTCATAAAAGCCTTATTTTTATGGATTTGCTACTACTAGGAAGAATGCACATGAGGTTTAAGGCCTGGACAAGTTTGAAACCTTTTGTCCTCCCCAATGGAAAATTGCTGAAAATAAAAATGGGTATTACTTTAGCCAGCTCCAAATTTTTTAAATTTTGCATTCAGCTTTGCAGTCTCCAATATCACTGAAAAGCAGCCAAATGCTGCTCATTTCAGGTTTTTGCCAATTTTTAAAAATTATTTTTTTACTTCTTCCCAACACGCTGGCTTGTACCATTACACTTGCAGTCTTCGTAACGTCTTTCCCCTTCCTTCTTTCACATAATGATATGACCCCAGTCTGTCTTTGCATGTGATTGTCCGCATGGTGTGACCAACAAAATAAGTCCCATCCCTGCCTGCATGGATTCATGGAGGGCTGAAAATTTGGCTCCCACATATCGACGTGCCATTAATACATCAAATATGAAATTATCTCACGGGCCAGATTGTGTTGACACCCCTCCCTTAAATGATGCCACAGGAAAACGCTTAGTGGTGATGTGAGGTTGTCCAGCAATGCCACCAGAGAGGGGGAACCTGCGAGGCCTCTTCAGGAAGCCCACCAGTTCCTGTGATTAACTCCATGGAAAATTTTTCAGAAGGGGCAGATCGGCCTATTCTTCCTCTGGAGGCTGAAGTCCACTGACAAAGGATCACTGACACTGTGGTGTTCAGTGCTTCTTTGTATGCTCCTGTGTGTTGGGGGTGCGCTCTGATATACAAAAACAACAAGCAACTGGACAAGCAGGTGAAAAACACCAGCTGGCTGGTCTCTCATATCTCGTTTATAAACATTTAAACACAAGTATCTTAAAAATGCTGAGCTTAACATATTTTTTTTTTTTAAAAACAACAAGCTTTTAAAAACTCACACAGTATAAGTCGTATTTTATTTTTAAATGACATGTTTTATATACATTTCTACATTTATATTGTACTGTATGTATATACCTTTAGTTGCTGTATGACACGCTGCTGCTCCCAGGATGAGGCGTTCTCTCGTATAACACTGAGAATGGGGTGCCAGTTCTCAGAGAGGTCTGTCCCTTCGGTGACAGAAGCCAGGACCTTGACCCGTTGGCCACTGTGGCTACGGGGAACACCTCGGGCATACAGGGACTGCTTCGCCACATTACTGAGAGGGTTCAAATATAAACTGCACAAAGACACGGACAAAAACAAATTCTTTAGGGCTTACATGAATGACTCCATGCTTTCAGTGTGGCTCTGAGGCCTTTTGCATTTCACCATTGGTTTCCCATTTTAAAATGTTCTTGGTCTCACTCATAGGAGTAATAAATTGATAAATTCTATCAATTATCTGATGACACAATATCAGGGTTCCCAAAAGGTTGATTCTGTTCATCTGGAGATAGCGTTTTCAGTGGGAGAAACGTTTCGTCACTCATCCAAGTGACTTCTTCAGTCTGAAGAAGACAAAACGTTTCTCCCATTGAAAACGCTACATCCAGATGAACACAATCAACCTTTTGGGATCTACTTACCTGTATGTTCGAGCATGCATCAAGACAATATCAGGGTTTATGATTCAATATATTGCCAAACTGTAAGTAAGGTGCTTATTTCATGTTACGAAAACTGTGATAACATAAAAATAAAACACACACACACACACACACACACACACACACACACAGTACCACATATAAAAATCTAAGATTTTTTGAAAAATAAAAATACAAAAAAAAATATTTATAATGCAAAAAGGACAGTGGAATCAGAATTTATTTATAATCTCATCTATGCAACAGCCAACATTATAGCACAACTACTCCTAAAAGAAACGTTTTCAATGAGCTTTGGATATAGTGAGAAGATTCTTACTGTACAGTCTGAATGCTGGGATGCTCTCTACAGGCATCTACCAGAAGTAGAGCTGCGTCGTCTCCAATATTGTTATAGGCCACGTTGAGCTCCTCTAGTCTTCTGTGTTGTTGGAGCCTCTTAGACAGATCCAGGACACCTTCATCCCCCAGCCCAGTGTGCATCAGGGACAAGTTTGTCAGGGACTGATTCTCTGGCAGGGCCTCCACTAGGATTTGGACTCCAGACTCCAGAAGAGGGTTGTCACACAATCTGGAGAACACAATGGAATAATGTGGCATTTCTGGTTTGGTCTATGACTAAGAATAAACTGCATGTGCAAATGGAGGTGTTAACCAGGGTCTCGTAGCAAAAATATGGGCTAAGGACTGTAACTGTGGTCAGTACCTAACTGATGATCAGAAAAAAGTAATAATAAATAAACCACAATCCAATGGCCAGGCCGTTAGCAATAAACAAAAGTAACAATAAATGAATGTGAATGAAATAGCACAATCGATTCTCTAGAAGCAATCGTACAGGTAGAACAGTGTTTGACAGTGTTGAGTCAAACACTGTTGTTAAAAGAAGAGGTACACAGTGATAAACATGGTCCTCAACTTTTTTGAAAAATGTTACATCAATCAAATTAAAAATGAGCTTGATTTTTCTTAAAATGGTATATTAAACATTTGATATCTTTTCTATGTTCTTTTATGAATAAAATATAGGTTAATATGGGTTTTGCAAATCATAGAATTCTGAATTTTGTTTTGTTTTTATTGGAATCGGGGTTGTATGTTATCAAGCCTAAAGAGGGTATCCCAAATATAATTACTGTGGAAGAAAGATATTTAGCAAACTGAAAATAATGTCAATGGAGATGTCAGTTTGCTTTTCTAAACCATTAACTCATAAAAAAAAGAAAAAAAGAACAACATGTTCAGAGTAAATTTGATAAATAACCATTGACATGTCAAACATAAGTCAGAAATTCAACATTTATTGTGAACTAAACATTTTGGTCATTGCAGCCTATTTAGGTCTATTTATGTTTTTGGAATGTGAGGTTCCACTTTAGAATTACACTGCAGAGCATCTTTAACCTGCTGTGGAACCAGGTCCAGCTTGTGTGTCTGATTGGATACCATTATACTGTTTTGAAGAAGAAAAAAACAATAAATAAAATAAATAAAAACAAAGAGACACACACACACACACACACACACACACACACACACACATATACACATACACACACACGTGTGTTTGTGTACATATATGTGTGTGTGTGTGTATATATAATTGATGTTATGACATTTTGGTAGTGTTCCAACTTGTAGTGTTTGCAGTTGCAATGTTAAACAATGTTGTACAACTTTTTCCTAATTTTACTAATATTTATGCATTTTCAAATTATGCAATTAAATTTTGAAATCTATGAAATTTGAATACTTAAAATTAAAAGACAGTGGTAAAGTAAAGACATGATTCATTTGGTTACATACATTTGGCCTAAAAACATTAAAACTGAAATAAAAGTAGAGTCTTACTTCAGAGATCTAATAACACTCTTGGGGCCTAGCAGCAGGTCTCTCAGCAGACTGCAGGACTCAGGACCAAGGCTGTTAAACTGCAGACTTAAGACAACAGAAACAATTAAAGAGGGCAAACACACATATACATTCTAATGAATGATGTGTATGTGTGTATATATATCTATATCTATCTATCTATATATATATAGATATAGATATATGTTTATTACACATACATAAAAACATATTATACATTCATTAGAATTAGAATTTAGACTGAAATAATTTTGTATTACAATACACTGGTATAATTTTATTACAATAATATAAAAAGGTTTCAATTTATTTATTCATTTATTTTACAAAAAAGCTTGTAGAAATATAATTAAAAGAGCTACTTTTTATTTTACTACTTTGAGTACATTCCAGAGCCTGTACTTTTTCACTTTTAGTTGAGCAGGAAAGTTGAACCACTACTTCAATATAGTATTTATAATTCTACTTAAGTACAGAGTGTCTGTAATTTTGCCACCTCTGCTCCTTGACGGTATGTATAATGCTGGTATGTGTATAGTATGTGTATGGGTCAGTGTAATGCTGGAAGACCCATTCACGACCCATTCATAACCAGGGCTCTAGAGTGTGACCAATTTGGTGGCAAATGCGACCAAATTTTTCAATGGTGCGACTAAAAAAAATCCTAGGTTGCACCAGTGCGACCAGCTGTTCAGTAAAAAAAAAAAAAAAGTCTCCGCAACTCTGAAAGTCTCCGTGTGGTCAACAACAGACACACATTATGCCCATATCGTGGTCTAAACCAATCAGAGATAGTCAGGGTGGGGACCTCTCTGATTGGCTGTGGTCCAGATATTCCTGTAGTCCTTCGTGTGTACGTTTGAAAGTGCAGGTGGATAGAGGGAGGTGAGTAGCTTGAAAAAAAGCGATATCGAGTCATTAAATCCTGAATTGACTTTTAAATATAAATGTATTTTGCCAGAAATGCCAGAATCTCCTGTTAAAGCTCACAAAACTATTTCAACAATCACCAAACAGCTAAAACAGTAAATGAGGGCAGGTAAACGGATTCTGCACAAAGACATAAACACAAAGCGCGGACCCGACGCATCAGAATCAGCTTTCTCTTTCTTGGCTTTCTCACCCGACGGACACACCATTGGGGCTGAAAGCTGACATCTCACTGATTCTGATGTAGGTTTTGTCTCTCTCCAACCAAAATTCACTGAACCAGCAGCAAAAGAAGATCCAAACTACGCTTCACATTTTATAAATGTCGTCATTAATTCCCTCTTACTTTTGCTGTTTTGCTTCCACCACGATAAAAATCACACTTTATGCACAGCTCTCTCTCTGTGTACCTCAATAACAGTTTCCCATATCAAATCTCTGTTTTCTGCATTATTCATTCGCTTATTACCCACCAGTCTACCGTTGTTTACACTGCTGTCGGCCGCTGTGTTTCTTTCTTTCTTTCTTTTTTTTACTCAAATGACCTCGGACAAGAAAGTCTAATTTCTGCTGTTCAATACTAAAGAAATTTAAACTTTTTAAAATTATGCAAAATTGCAAAACACTTGGCTGTGCTTCTAATAAAACCTCTGTAACTTTGCTCTGCTTCACTTCAGCAGCGTCAGGTGATGTTCATATGTTGATTCATGGTTTTCTTCAGTTTTTGTTCTACTGCTGAATTTATTTATTTATTTTTTTTAACTTTTATTGCCAAAATATAACAAGGCATCACATCAACAACATGTCCTGAGACCAAATCTGCAGTATATAATGGTGAGGGTAATTCAAAAACTTAATTTAAAAGGAAAAACATATATATACGTATACATATACATACATACCTATACATACATACCTAAACACAGATGTAACAGTGTTAAGGCTTGAGTGTCCTGTCAAGATATTTTATAATTGGTCCCCATTTTTTCTCAAAGGTTGACACTTTTAGTTGTAGTTGAGCTGTCATCCGTTCCATTGTATAGACATGTCTAGTCTTTAGTAGCCACTGAGCAACTGTCGGTGCTTCTGGTTTAAGCCAGTGAATTGTTATCATTTTTCTTGCAGTCATGAGGAGGAGATGTAGGAGAAAG
>VUQG01039743.1:0-12322 GCA_015106755.1 Etia nguti
CCCTGAATCCTCCCTTAGTTATGCTGCAATAGACGTAGGCTGCCGGGGGATTCCCATGATGCATTGAGTTTTTCCTTTCCAGTCACCTTTCTCACTCACTTTGTGTTAATAGACCTCTCTGCATTGAATCATACTTGTTATTAATCTCTGTCTCTCTTCCACAGCATGTCTTTATCCTGTCTTCCTTCTCTCACCCCAACCGGTTGCAGCAGATGGCCCCGCCCCTCCCTGAGCCTGGTTCTGCCGGAGGTTTCTTCCTGTTAAAAGGGAGTTTTTCCTTCCCACTGTCGCCAAAGTGCTTGCTCATAGGGGGTCATATGATTGTTGGTTTTTCTCTGTATCTATTATTGTACGATCTACTATACAATATAAAGCGCCTTGAGGCGACTGTTGTTGTGATTTGGCGCTATATAAATAAAATTGAATTGAATTGAATTGAATTGAATTGAATTGAATTGAATTGAATTGAATCGCTACTGATTACTGAGAATTCTGCTGATGACAGACAGAATGATGTCTAGACTGAGAGAAAGCCAAAAAAGGAAAGATGGTTAAGAAAACAAGCTGGGAGAAAATTATATGACTGAAGTACACCCTAGCACAGGATTGCTCTGAAAAGACTGATTGCTGCTTTATTTTTTTTTTTGGAAACTTCAGACTCATATCTTCCTGTTTCTGTTCACGTTTGTTTCCATACTGGAACAGTCTCTTCCCTTATGTCTGCTTCTTCTTCTCTTTCTGGTTTTAAATGTAAACATTTAGAAATGAACAGAATGAACAGAGAAGCCTGAGAAAAGTTAGAAAATACAGATACACAGTGTGCACAGAAGATTTGTTACAGTCACATTTCTTATTATTTGTTTGTAAGTAAAACATAAAAAAAAAACATAAACTGTGTAATTTATTTATGTGTAAATGCTGTACTTACATTTAATGATGACACTAATCGGTGCTGCTGCAGCAGATCTGAATGTCCGTGTGGACACTGTGACCTCATACACAGCTGTAGTTGCCCTGATGTTCATACTCAGCTACAGGGAAACTAAAGGAGGCTGAGTTGTTGACTGCTGGCTCTGTGAGGTTGGAACTAGAGAAGCTCAGAATAAAACGTCCACTGGAAAATGTGGAGTTAATGGAACAGGTGAATTCAAAGCTGTAACCCCTGGTGATCTGTGCACCTTCAGGACCCCAGAAAAGTCCTGCATTAGGAGACGTCAGAGAAATGGTGGGCCTCTGCAGTCTCACTGTATGAAAGTGACATTAGGATTAAGGATGACATTAGGATTTAGGCCTCAACTTAACATTTAGCTCTTTAGCTGCTAAATGCTCCACAGTGTGTAATAGTTTGTTTCCAGTAGTCTGTGTTTACTCCTCAGTACTGTGGGCTTTGAGAGCATTTTGTCAGGCAGTCGGAAACTTGAACTTGAATTATCATACTTGTATTTGTCTTCTTACCTGTCACAGAGAGCCTAACAGAGTCACTTAGTGGGGAGTTAAATTCATGACTTGGGCCCCTTTTCTGATACTGACACTGGTACGATCCCTCATCATCAAAGTCTACTTCAGGAATATTAAAGGTAGCAGAGTTTGTGTTTGAGTTTTGGGTCTTTTTGAATGAATCTGATGTTTTCATCAGAATGAACGTTCCACCTAAAGTCTCAGTTGAGATTGAACAAGTGATTCCAATGTTCTGACCCCAGGTCACCTCACCAGCAGGGTTGATGGAGGTATATGGGGTTTTGGAAAGATTACTGATAAAAGACACAAAACACCAGCACAATAATACATTTATTGTAGCTCACTGATCACCCTATTTATAGAAAACAAATGAAACATGATGTTCAGGAAAGTGTATTTCTTCTTACCAGTAACAGAGATTCTGACAGAGTCACTGAGGGGGGAGCTGAATGTGTTACTTGAAATGTGTTTCTCATACTGAGACTGGTACAGTCCATCATGACTGAAGTCCACTGTGTGGATATTGAAGGTAGCAGATCTGAATTTGTTTTTTTCGGTCTGACTGAAATTGCTTGAGGTTATCTTGAGGGTGAAATTTCCATCTAAGAACTCAGATGAGATGGAACAAGTGATGCTGATGTTCTGACCACAGGTAACCTGAGCTTCATTTACAGAGATGCTGGGTTTTGGGAGAGTCACTGAAAAAACAAAACAAAACAAAAAATAGTGTTAGTTTCAACAAATCATAAAGTCAAGCTACACTGATATCCTCCGCTAACCACAGCACCAGCCAACATCACCTCATGGCTCAGCTGATACCAGTTTATGTATCCAACTGGCAATTCTCTTTAGTGACATACTTGCTGCAAGCTACTTTGTAACCCAACATTACCTCCACAAAGACACCAGAAGAGAATACCAGATACCAGATTCCATTAGAGTGATGCAGCGTTACTCGTTTAGTTTGTTAATCTAGAACATGTTGCTTTTACCCAAGCCCAGGTCAGTTTACACCAGTTTTTCAATATGTCGGAACTCTAGTGTGTCAAAATCTGCAGCACTCATCAAACTTTACTTAAAATACTGAGTAATGTTTCTACACATATATACTGAGCATGAAAAAGATCAGGTCTGTTCTCACAACAAAAAATGTTAAATTCAGCTAAAAATAGCAGAGATTATAAATTTGTTAGAGTTGCTGGTTTTCTTGGTCTAGAAAAACTGTGATGAGTCACTGCTTTGACTTTTATATTTTTTTGACAAGTAATTAATATAACCTTGCAGTAGCCCACATTTTTCTATTGCTGCAGAACATGAAGTACAGAGCAGGTGGTTAAGGGTGACAGCAGAAAGGACCTTTCGATCATTTGGTGATGCTCTTGATGCTGGTTCAATCATATTTCCCAAAACAGCTTCTACAGCTCATCACCCTACTCAGAAAAGCAGCACCGCTCAAGCTCTTTCAACACTCACCTCCTGCTGTAATGATGAACAGTAAGATAACTTACTGTGTTGTTAGTATGTGTAGGTGTTTGAGTGTGATGCTTAATTATGAGCCATTTTTATCTTCACTGAGCATGTTTCTGTCAGTGTATGTCTGTGAATATGCTTGATCAATTATGGTGATATGTAAGTTGTTTGCATTAAAAAGTAGCTTTACATTTACACAGGACAAGCTTGCATAAATCAGCTGTGGTGCATTTAAGTATAGTTTCAAGTACATGTCACGTCTTTGGCGAACCACACTCTCATTTGTGCTTACACGTCAGCAGTGATGGGAATAACGGCGTTAAAAGTAACTTACTTTTTCAGTAATTAGTAATCCGGGAGCTAGGGGGAAACAATTGCACAAGTGCTGCTGATTGGCTGAGGAAGAATAAAGTAGTCATGGTAAACCAATCACATGGCCAATTTAAGATGACATAGCAACAAGATGCAGTAAAAACGACCAATTATACCCTGAACCCAGAGGGTTAAACATTTTTTTTAAAGTAACGCAATAGTTTCTTTTCCTAGTAATTAGTTACTTGTATGATATTGTAACTCAGTTATTAACTCAATTACTTTTTTGAAGAAGTAACTAGTAACTATAACTAATTGCTTTTTCAAAGTAACTTGCCCAACACTGTACGTCAGGGATAGGATCTTATCATGTGACACTGAACACATTTATTATGGTGGCACACTTGAGAAGTGTCTAATGACTTTGCATCATTGCAATATAAAGAGGTTCGACATTGATCTGATACATTAACTGTCTATAAATGAAGGAATGTCAACAGTACAAGAGTTAGAGGAAAGTTAAAAGAATAAAAAGTTTTTTTTTTAAAAAGAAAAAACATTCCTTTTTATGCATCTGCCAAACACAAATATAGATTTAGACAGAGATCATGCCCGTTGCAAGAAATCACTGATTGTTGATTGACGAGTGTTAAAGAAAAACAGGCACACAGCACACACAACAGTATGCTACAAACTGTCAGAAAGATCAAGCGCAGTACAGTAGGGGAAAGATCATGATTTAGGTTGCTTTGCTGCATTTAGGCCCATATAGCTCACATGATTTGAAGGAACAAATTAAGTTTATCAAGCTGTTATAGTCATTTTCAAACAAGCAGAGAACATTTTTAGTTTACATCATATCAGAAGTGCATGTAAGAATGCACATTTCTGATGTCTGATATGTCCGATGGCAGATGTTGGTTCGGACTTCTTGTACAGATGTGAGAGTGTGTCAATGAGTGAATAACACTGCTAATAAAATAGTGCATTAACAGCAAGTCACCAGAAGTAGACTTGATGTGTGCATCCTCTGTCACTAAGGCTGCAACGATTCTTCGAATAATTCGAATAATTCGACTATAGAAAATTCTCGCCACAAACTTTTTTACTTCAATGCTTTGTTTAACAAACGGGTCTGTAGCCTGCCGATGTGTTAAATGATGTAAACGTGAGCGCTTTACACACATTTGAGACTAGAAACAGACCTTATAGACAAACGTATTTATAAAGCAGAGTGTGAATAAAAAGTCTGACCACATTAGGCAAACACAGCCCCCAGTGTCAAACAAAAAAGTGATAACACAACAAGAGCAGGGATGACAACGCTGGAGCGGGAGACTGTTTACACACCACGAAGAGCAAAGAGACGGTTTTCTTTCACGCCACCTCAGCTGGTGGCGTGAAAGAAAACTTTTTTTTTTCCAGCATCCAAAACATCTACACCATCATAACATCTTGTTTCCAGCAGCACAAATACTTTGCATCAAAGCGCAGGGCAAACTTCAGAATACTGATATGCTCACTTTTCTTCCTCGCAGCCACCACATTCTCCTTTAAAGGCTTACAGACACAAATTCAAAAACTATAGAACATTGTAGAACTGTAGAACATTGTAGAACTGTAGAACATTGTCAAATGGAGGCTACAGGATGAATTAAAGGAGTGTGTCCAGCTGAAGCTCTGTACAAGTGAGGAAATAGGACAATAACCTGTGAACATCAAAGCAAATCTACAACAGAAGGAACTGAAACAAAGTGTGGACCAATCAGGGCCAAGACTTAAAGTTAACAAATTTGGTGATGCATGCTCTGATGACACCTCTTGACTGTATGGTTGAGCTAAAGTAGTTCAGTGAAGAAGACTCCGCTAAAAATCTGCTTCTGTGTGAACATACTTGCTTGAGGTTTTAATCCCTATTGAATGCAACAGTTCACTTACTTTGCATTATCACTGAAAATGTTCAATGACAAACAACAAAGAAACCAAATATTCTAATATAATATAAGTGTTTCTTCTCACCTGAACAGATGACACCAGCGTCCTTACCATGGTTACAGTTGTGTATCCCAAATCCACTGTGCCAACATTCGGTTAGAGAACTTTCATTCCCTGAACAGGCCAAGCAAGATTATCAAGCAAGATTTGGCCACTTCCTTGACCAAAGTGAACAGATGAAGTGGCCTCCACTGCTGCCCCACAGCCCAGCTGTCTACAGACCATTTTGGCATCGTTTGAGTCCCAGTCATCACAGACTGTTCCCCAGGAGCCACTGTTATAGATTTCCACCCTTCCATAGCACAGAGATGATCCAGACCCAGCTAGTCTGATCTGACCTATCAGGCATATAATATAAACTATATTGTAATACAAAAAAACCCATAAATATGTAAATATGTACTTAAGAAGAGACTGACCTGAAGCAGGTGAAAGGAAGGCAAAGAGCAAAGAAACTATTAAAGAAAAACACATGGGATTGCACATGGCATAAAGTTAACAAAAATACTAAAACAAATCTTTATATATAGTGATGAATATTTGCATTGAAAACTGACTCTTAAAGATCTATGCATACTGTCTCATAAAGAAAATCATTATAAATCATGGAAATTATTGCTTACCAAGCATAAAAAATTGAAGGACGTTCTGCTGTGTGCCCCCCATGACTGACTAAAAAAAGCTGCTTCGTGTCATTTATGAGAGCCAGACGACAGTAAAATGAACTTCCCCTTACGATTTGTAATGTTTCTTTTTTCTCCCACATGCATCAACAGAGCATTCAAACTGAGGAGCAGAACAAACCTGCAGCAGGTCTACAACCTATTATCCATGAGACCAGAACTTCTTTGTCTCCATCTAGTGGTCACACTAGTTGGAGACATCTGTTAACATAGGTTACAGGTTCTCTGTCGCTTTGATTTTCTCACAGCAGAAATGTCATTGTCCATTTACAGTCGGCTGGCAGTCCTGGGATGGCTCGTCTACCTGCAGAGAGTTCTGCTGTCAACAGAGACAGTGAATAAACCTGTTTGTGGGCCGCTCTCACTTGTGCTAGTGATGTTGCAGTTAAGTGTACAACATACAAAGAGCTGAAGTGAAAAAAGTTTTAAAAACAAGAAAAAGTGTCCACTGCAGCCACTGCCAGTTCATGCAGATACTTGTCAGTATTATCTTCAGATGATGGGTCCTGTTGGTTATCTTCCTATCAGTTCGAAGTAGTCTGGCCATTCTCGTCTGACCTCTGACATCAACAAGGTATTTTCAAGGTATTTCCTCCTGCCTGCCAGCTCCATATTGAACATCCTTTGTCCAATACATCCGCTGTCCCTCCTCTCCACATGGCCAAACCATCTCAGCCTTGCTTCTCTAACTTTTCTCCAAACCACTTAATCTGAGCTGTTCCTCTTATATACTCCTTTTCTGTCCATCCTAGCAACTCCCAATGAAAATCTTAACATCTAGAACTATGCCACCTCCAGCTTGGTCTCTTGTCTTTTGTCAGCACCGCTGTCTCCAAACCATACATCATGGCAGGTTTCACAAGCATCTTCCAAATAACTTCTGACACTACATGCATCAAAAAATGGAAAAAATGCCCATAAACATAGAAAATAACAACAACTACTACATAGTACAGTAAAGCCACACAATGTATATGAACAATATGTGGCTGTGTGCAAGTAGCAGTGCCATGACAGGCACCTGTAAGTAAAAGAGCTGTGTGCAAACACAATGAGAAAGGCTAATGAGGACGGGGAAATACATTACAGGTTTGAAAGCTGCATTGAGAGTAAGGAGAATGACATTCCTGGCTGGAGAAAATCAAAGTGATCAAGAAAAACTTCAATCTATGTTAATACTACAGTGTGACCACTAGATGAAGACAAAGAGTTCTGTTCTTGTAGATAACAGGTTGAAGACCTGGTGCAAATTTGTTCACAATGATTCACAGTGACTGAGAGCAGGCGACAAGTTAGCCTGGGCCCTGGATGCGTTTTTGAATATCCCTGGATCTCATAAAAGAATTGTTTATTGGAGGGAAGATAAATTCAGCTATCTGATCACTGGTTATCACAGGCAAGGTCTCTGTCTAAACCAGTCAGAGTTGAGCATCCCTCTGGCAGCTCCAACCTAACATCAGCACCTGTGCTGATTGGTCTGACAAACTGGATTCAGCAATGGGACTCCAGCAGCTGTGCTACAAAGCAGGTTAATCTGAAGGTCATTAGTTAGCTAAAACACATCAACAATGATGGTGGCAAGCATCACGGTAAGTAACCATAGTTACAGTGGGATGCTCTGAAACTGGATAAAAGATCTGAGGTTATTATATATTATTTTATATTGTAACCTTAAGAAGAAAAAGATATGCATATCTGTGTATTCAGAGCATGCCTCAAAAAGACAATAAAAAGTCATGTACTTTGTTGTGTTCCACGTTCACTGAGGATTAATGAAATCTAGTGGACATTAGAAGATGCTACACAGAATACAGTAGTTTAAAAACCAGTGTAAAAGCAGAGTAATAGCTAAAGGACACTAAGAATGAAAACCTGCAAAATGAAATAGAAAACACAAATTAACAAACAAGGGAGTCATGTGATAGTGAAGACAGATGCCCATTGTGCACGACATTCATAGAAATAAAGGCAACACAATGCTGACTCATGAACATCTACATCTGCATTGAATATTGGCCTGTAGCTCCATTCAGTATCGACTGTTTAGTTCTTGTGCTGTGAAATTGTGCATCAATAATTTGATTTTCTGCAATCTGATATTTGTTGAATAACTGGTTGGGCCAGTGTATAAAATAAGTTGATACATAGCAGTTACACCATATATGATCTATTTGGGTGGAGTTTTATTGGCACATGTTGATTAAATTCTTCTTATAACCAGGACAGAGGAGAAAGCAGAGGAGATGAAGATTATAAAGTTTATTTTAGTATTATTTTGTGACTTCAACCTTGAGGCAGCACATCTTTGACATGTTATATTTATTTCACAATAAAATTTAGTAAATCGTTCTAAAATGTTGCTGTTATTAAATGAAAATCCAAAAGATTTCAACACTGGGCTTAGCCCCCAGATCCTAGCAACGCCCCTGACTGCAAGGCACTCGATTAATCATTAGCATTATTTTTGCCATTGTTATGCAGCATTACACAACAGGTAATCATGTGTGTGAACTTCAAGCCTTATACCTGCTCAGTTTGAATGCCCTGCGGATGCATGTGGGATTAAAAAAAAAGAAAAACACCGGAAATCGAAAAGGGAAGTTCATTTTGCTGCCACCAGGTTTGTCAGTTTATGGGGCAGCTGAAGGTGCTTCACTTTTTTACCCTTGGTGAGAAAATCTTCCATTTCGTTTAATGTTTTTCTTTATATTGTACAGAACAAGATTATTATAGTTAACTAAAACTAAATGTAAAAAAGAAAATGTTTTAGTTAACTAAATTAAAATAAAAATGTAAACGGAATATACTTAGTTTTAGTAAGAATTTGATTACAACTTGCCTGATGAGGCATTGGTAGGCTTGAAACTTGAGTCTACAAGCCCGAGTGAACTGCTTTCAAAAGATTATGTATGTTTATTGTAATACCTGTAGTGATTTTCCTAAATCAATTAAAACTAAACTAAATTTCATCATTTTCAAATAATTAAAAAAAAACTGAAATAAGAAATTAAACTCTGGAAACTAATTAAAGTGAAAATAAATTAATAACAAAAGCTAATTAAAAAATACAAAACTATAATAAGTCTGGTACAGAAGCAGCATGAATACATCTTTAAGGCTCAGTTTTCAGTTTTTATCTTTTTATAAATGGTAACATTTGTTACATTTTTGCATAAGCAATCTCATGTTTTCCTCTTCAACAGTTTCTTGTCTCTTTGCATCCCCTACACCTGCAGCAGGTCAGTTTCTTCTTATGTGTCTCATATAAATAGAATTCCTGTCAACTTGAGGAAAATATTAAATATAGTTTTTATTATTTGCCTGATAGGTCAGATCAGACTAGCTGGGTCTGGGTCCACTAGGTGCTCTGGAAGAGTTGAAATCTATCACAGTGGCTCCTGGGGAACAGTCTGTGATGATGAGTGAGACCTAAATGATGCCAAACTGGTCTGTCAACAGCTGGGCTGTGGGGCAGCAGTGGAGGCCAATGCATCTGCTCACTTTGGTAAAGGAAAAGGCCAAATCTGGCTTGATGATGTGGCCTGTTCAGGAAGTGAAAGTTCTCTAACTGAGTGTGGACACAGAGGATTTGAGACACACAACTGTGGACATGATGAGGATGCTGGTGTTGTTTTTTCAGATGAGAAAAAACACACAAAACAACTTGATAAACTTCATTTTCTCCTTCGATCATGTAAGGTATATGGGGCCAAAAGCAGCAAATCAACCCAGACCCATAATATTTCCTCCACTGTACTGCGTTTGACATTTTTCTGTCAGTTTGTAATATAGTGTGTTCTGTCAAGTTTTTCTTTAACGATTTTTAATCAGGATTCAGTGTTTACTTGCCATGGGAACTGTTGAAATAGATATGCATTTGCCATGTACGAGTAGAGCACAAAAAGTGATCTTTATTCTTTAATTTTTTATTCTTTTAACTTTCCTCTAACTAGTACACTGTTGATATTCCTTCATTTACAGACAGTTAATGTTTCAGATGAATGTCGATCCTCTTACAGATTATATTTCCAGCTTTTCCAGAGATCTCTTTTTGAGGCAACAATCGCATCAGCAGATGCGTCGTGTAGATAACAAACTCAAAATAAGCGTAGCTTATCTTCACACCTTCAGTTTTGATTTGTAAATTAGCTAAGGCTCAGCTAAGGTTAGCATTTGGAGATGCAGCAGTGGGATTTCACATACTTTTTCTAACCTACTGTATGTCGAGCACTTTGATATTACATTACATTTTAAAATATGTGGTTCATGGCTCTCTCAGCCAAAATGGTTCCCAACCCCTGGTTTAGAGTATAAAAACATGGTTGATAAGATTTTTTTCCCCTTACAAACATATGCATAGCTGTACATTTTTCAACAAAAATGCATCAATTAACAAGCCAGAAAACAGGTCCTGACCTTCATTTGCACAGTTTTTTAATTGAATCTGCAGTTTGTAATGATCCGTATCCAATCCAATGGGGGAACCCTAAAATTGGTCGTAATGGCTCAGTGTGGGGAAGAGAATCATAGCTCACCATAATTTCTATTGAGAGCTCCAGTAAATTTTCTTAGTGTACAGGCTGTGATCAGCTGACCTGCTGCTCTTTGTGGATGTACACAACTTAATTTAACCAGATGTCAGCAGATGTCAGCAGATGTTTCATGACTTGTCCTGGCTGATTTCCAGCCTCCACACTGACAGTACATTCTTTATGCTGTCTTTTTTCTAAATGGTATAAAGTTGGTATGAAGGTGGAATTCATTCAATGGATCTAAGCATCATCAGCTAAAATTCAAATGAATCTCTGCTACACTTGATGTTGTAGTGTTGTTTAATTATACGTAGGTTCACTGTAATGATTCGTAATCAACTCTTTATTGGGTCCTCTTACTTTGTCCAATCCTATTCTTACCTGTAAGAAATATCATATAACAAGAGCCTTAACTCTAATTAACTTGTCAGTAAAACAAATTTCTTGCAGTTCACCTCATCCCATATCTTGTGTTTTCAAATTTCTGAATATATATTTGAATATAACAAACTTTCGCCTTTACATTACCTCTTCCTATGCAAAGAATACTGTGAAAGAGGGGGTACTCTTATCAGGACCACAGCATCACTCTCTGTCTGTTCTGGAGGACATTTCATGGGAACAAGGTGCCGTCCCATGAGGTCCCTCTATGATGCATGAACGAGGTGTGGTAAGGCTAGAAATAACGGCTCCACTGGCTCTCTGATCTGTGATCAACACTTCTTGGATCATAGAAGGCTTGGACATACAACCTTTGCCTTGGCGCCTTGTGTCAATGGCGAAGGTTGTATGTCTGTGCATCTTTAGTCCTCCTCTCCTCCCTCTGGGCGACAGCACCACCACGGCTGTACACCAATCAGTTGACTCCTCGATTCTGCTGATCACCCCAGTTCCTGTTTAACTTTGTCCTTCAGAGCTAATGGGATCCTCCGTGGAGTCTTTAAGCCCAGGTGAGTGAGCCCCAAGTTTCAGTTTGATGTTGTAAGGCTTACGTACTTCTCTGAGACCGTTGCATAGCTTTGGATAGCAAGTTTTCAGCGTCTCTATAGTTATGCTCTCCAGCCGGGCCACAAGCTCCAGCTTGCTAATAGCAGGTCTCCCCAGCAATGCAGTGTGCAGGTGTCTGATGATAAAGGCATCCTCCAATATTTCTTTTTCTCTCTTCCTCAGTGCAAGCTTGCTGACACCAACAATGTCCAAACGACTCCTCCCAGTTCCTAGCAGAGCCTTAGTTGTTTTGTGGAGACTGGGAGGGTGATAGTGCCTGAAGAGTTCATTAAACACTTTAAGGGGTAGGACTGTAACATCAGCACCAGTGTCAATTTTAAATGAAACCTTCTTGTTATTTATGCCTAAGTCCACCATCCACGGGCTCTCCATCACACATAACGCTGCCTAGGAACAAAGCATGTTTGTCATCTTCGACCTCATGCACGGTTTTGCTTTGCCCTGGATACATGCTTGAAATGTCCCTTTTTCCCACATGCTTGGCATTTTACTTCATTTGCTTGACAATCTTGCTTTGAACAGGATGAAGCGCCACCACATTTATGACACTTTGCACCTTTCTTGCTGTCTTTCTGGAACTCACGTTTAAGCTTGACGACTATCAGTCTGGAGATTTTTTATTCTAGCAGGCTTTACGTCTGACTTTATGCACTCTGCCTACAGACTTAGCATCGCTAGCCTCTGCTGTAGAGTTACCTTGTAAGGAAGATTGTTGTCACTTTACCTCTTCACTTTGCCACTTTGACACTCTACCAGTCTCAGTATGAGAAACACATTTCAAGTAACACATTCAGCTCCCCCCTCAGTGACTCTGTCAGAATCTCTGTTACTGGTAAGAAGAAATACACTTTCCTGAACATCATG
>VUQG01039753.1:0-10643 GCA_015106755.1 Etia nguti
GGACAGCCACTGATGTTTCTTCATTAGTGACAGTTTTCTTGCGTCCACATTTTGGCAAATCCAACACTGAACCAGTTTCACGAAACTTAGCAAGCAGTTTGCTAACTGTAGCATGGGAGATGGGTGGTCTCGTAGGGTGTCTCGCATAAATAACTCATGAAAGAATAAAGAATAAAGTTACGTTGAAACCAAGCACACCATTGTTTTTCTTGTGACATTACCAATAAGTTTGATGTGTCACATGGCCCTCTTCCTATTGAAAAAACAAAAGTTGTATCCAAGATGGCCGACTTCTAAATGGCCACCATGGTCACCACCCATCTTGAGGAGTTTGCCCCCTCACATATACTAATGTGCCACAAACAGGACTTTAATATCACCAACCATTCCCATGTTATTACGGTGTATCCATATAAATGGCCCACCCTGTATATCTGTATCTGCTCTTTGCAGTGGGCTGGCTTAGGAGGTTGAGGCCTATACAGATCAGCAGTGAGGAGTGTCATTTTGGTATGTTCTCCACTTGATGGTAATTTGTACAATTACTTTGAATTGGACTTGGCCTTTAGTGTTGTCTTCCACAGTCCTGTTGAGTTCCTGATTAATTTTATGAGTGCACTATTAGTGTTGTACAATGGTAACATGGTGCCTTTGAACAAGACTAATAGTGCACTAATAGTTTCTTCTACCCAATCCTATACTGGATTGGCAGACCAACTCTGGGCTTCCCAGGTTAGTCTGCCCTGTCTTAGAGTCCTGGTGTACTGCTCTAGTAACCAGCTGGTGCTTTGACCCTCTCATGTATTTTCCAATCCCCTCCCAGCTGCCCTCAAGTATCGACTTGGTTGCTATCAAGCCTGAGATAAGTTTCCATATTGTGGAGAGGCAGGTAATTGTTCAGTAGTTTGATGGTCTTGCTCTCTTATGGAGATCCTTTATGATCAGGATTGTTCTACTCTCTGTTATCCAGTCTGGATGTGTGCCTGTTTTTCTCAACCCAGTTAGTTGTATGTATTCATGGTGTTCTATTAACCTCCTCAGAAGGTAAGCGTTGATCATGTCAGGTCTTAACGTTGTCCAACTCTTCATTCTGGGGATTCAATGTTAGGCATCGGCTTTGATTAACAACCTCCTGTTGCTCTAGGAGGTTGTTGTGGCCATTTGGCATTGGTGATGTGTGACACCTCTTTCTCCAAGATGTTCTTCCAGTATTGCAGTTTCAGCGTTGGGTGGATCTACCCTATCACTCTGCTTCTCTGGTATATCTCTTTAGCCTTGTGGACAGAGCAGTGTACACTAGAGCATTACCGCTAGTGTAGTGACACTACACTACTGATAGTGGGTAGGTTGTGGAGTGCAGAGTTCGCATCTGCAAGCATGTCCTGCGATGGGACTGTCAGTGAGTCAGGGGAGTCTTGCTTGTGGTTGTGCTTACCACATGCTCAGTGCACGGTGTGTATGTGGAGAGATGTTAAGAGTTTAACCAGAGAAATAGACGGTGCACTCTATTTAACCTTTACTGTAACTTTGTACAATCTTTAATGTAATGACAAAAATGTACCTATCCCATTTCACACTCTTAAGTGATACTTTTTCATCATTCAGTGTTTAGGACACCTTTAGAAAATCCTGCTGAGTGCGCTGACATTCAGCATCTGCTTAGACTGAAAGGTCTCGCAATGCCCACAGACGTGTTAGGAGCAACTGGGAAGCAAACGAGACAACCTTTCACACCCCACTGGGGCTACGAGACCAATGGAGGGGAAGGTAACAGTGAAGAGGGACTATTCAGTTAGTATTCAAATGAATGTTCTAGGTGACATATGCAGACAGAGCACCAGCTTCTAGGCAGCAGGGAAAGGGGAAACCTTTTTGAATAGCTCTAACTCCCAAATAATTGAACAGTCCTTTTTTCTTTTCTTTTTTCAAGGCAGCACAGTGTCCTTCAATTAACATTCATCAGTGGACTGAAAGGAGTTTATTACATAAGTAAAGACTGATTTCTTGTGTACATTACCGTGGGCATACCTCAGCCCTGTTTACAGCTTATCACACTTTTATTTTCTTGTAGTTTTGTTTACTCTGCTGTGAAATGGAAGAATAATTGTGTTAATTACATGAAAAACCTGAAGTAAATAGAAAGCAAACAGCATGGCTCACAGCCTCTCTGAGGTATCTTGTTAAATCAATTAATTATACCATGCTTTCTCCACACTGGCAACGTTGTAACCAATGCGGCTGATTTCAGAGCGAAAGTTTGATCAAGTTTGTAACTGTCCATTCATTCTTATATATCCTATATAATGAGCATGGATATATTTGAGAATCATTCAGTCGTCACAGCAGTATTCTACATAACTAGTCCCACTATAAAACTTCAGCTGCATTATATGGAAAATGGGCTTTTCTTTTCCCATTCATGTACTACAGCTGAACTTGGCCAAAGTAGGCCAATAACTTTTTTCCCAAGCCCACACACCTTATTAAAACAAAGTTGGCATAATCCATTAAGTTATCATTATGTCTTTAACTCCGTGAAGTCTGAAGACTTAATTATACTTTCTGTATCCGGGGGTCCTCTAGGGTCTCTGCCCAGGCCTAAGTGACGTAAATTTTATCATCAGACATTAGGTGATAGTGTCCATGCAGGTGTCTGTGGAGAATTTATATTACAGTGCACCAACTATGCATACGCGCCAGGTGGCGGACTTCAACATAACAGGAATTACTATTTAACCACAGTGTCACAAGACACATCAAGGAATCAAGAAAAACTGTTTTATTGTTAGCTGACAATGATAAATTGGGCGGAACTTTTCAAATCATCCCGTTACGAAAAGAAACAATAAAACATTATTAAAACACCTCAATAGATATAAAATGGTATTATTGAAAATTCTGCATAAAATATCAAAAGTAAAAATAATTATTCTGAAAACTGTTCCCCATCAGTGTTAAATAGATTAATATTACTGCCATATATGTTAAAGGTTGATCTCATTTTAAATACTTTATTTCTGTTTAATGTTCAGCATCACATTGTCCTGTGAGAACCAAAAAATATTATAATAATTTGTTCAGGAGCTCAGAAACACAGGCCTAAATCTTGATTTTCCCATCTAATACATATGATAATGCTGAAGAAACATTCCGAAAGATTAAGTAAAACAAACAAAAAACAAATCTGAACCTGCGGGAGAGCTGAAAGCTGCTAAACTATACGATAATGGCATGATTTAACAGAATAGAACAGGCAAATAACTCACTGATACACTGTTCAATAGAGGTTGTCATGCACAGAGGACCTTATTCTGTGAAGACGTAGAAAATAGCAGACTGTATTATATTCATTTGTTACCTGTAGAATGTAAACGTGATTAAGTATTCACATCATTCCAGAAAATTTAATGACAAATGTCACTTTTCTGGGGACAAACAGACATGATAAATATTAGTATTTGGTTAGTGATAACCTTCATAATCCATAGTGACCTCTTGGTATTAATACAGTATATACATACTAAATACAAGTAAATACTCAAGTAAAAATGTGAGTGTTTTGGTCTCTTCTTCTATTTGACTAACATAACATTATGAGCACTTATGCCTAATGTGCTGCTCCGTAAATTTGGGGCTTCTTACTGTCATGGTAGGGAGACTGAATGGCCCATAACAATGGGCCAAATACCTTGAAACACTCTCTGCAAGATCCCCATGTGGGAGATGGTTGAATGCCTTCTCTAAGTCCACAAAAAAACATGTAGACTGCTTGACCAAACTCCCACAAACCCTTGGATATCCTTGAAAGCACAAAGAGCTGGTCCAGTGTTCCATGACCACGACAAAAACTTTATTTAATCTGAGGTTAGTTCAGCCATCAGACTCTCTTCTCCAGTACCCCGACACAGACGTTCCCAATGAAGCTGGAAAATGTGATCCTCATGAAGTTGGACCACACTTCTCAGTCCTTCTTTAAAAAGGGAACCACCACTGTGGTCTGCCAATTGCCTCTCCAGAGGCATGTCAGTCAAGACACAACATGCAGAGCCTTGATAAATTCAGGGAGACTCTCACCCAAGAGGACTTGCTACTAAGAAGTTGTTTAACTGCCACCAACCCTGTTCTAACGTACTTATACTTAGGACATAACAAAGTTAAAAACTGCAAATGGACTGGTATTTAAATAGTGCTTTATGACTCTTACTGAACACTCAGGATACACAATGTTTCATTTAACAATTAAATTTTAAAAAATTCAAAAGTTGTCTTTAAGAAATTCAGATGTGGCTAAACATTTTGGCGGTGGAACCTCATTTATTTGCCCATAAAAGTTTATGACACTCATGAAATCCTCGTGGCTGTTCTTCACTATATCATTGAAACTTTTTTTTTTTAAATGAACTTGCAAAGTGCTTTGGGCCACTGACAGAACTTTTGACCATACTGATGAACGGCTAAATGTAGTTTTTAGTTTGCCATTTACAAGTTAAATATCTATTTATAGTGATTTATGGAAGCAATTTTTTTCCTTTATTATTGTTTTAGACAGCATTAAATTTACTCCCGATATTAAACTAGTAAATTCCCTAAAAACATTGCAGAGTACTGTGTATATTAAATAATAAGTCACATCAGACCCACAAACTCTGGCCTGCAACATGACAAAAGTCCTGTAAATTGTAGCTACTGGAAAATCTTATGTTAATCAGTGTTAATTGCTATAATCTAACTATTACATTAAACTGATATAGCAGATTTTCGCATCCTTCTCAGGGCTCTCCAGTAACACACAAGACTCTTAGTGGATGCACTGGCCGCTATGGTGGAGCATCTTTACATTGTATCACTTTGCTGGTCAGCAGGCTTTTCCTTGAAGGAGCATTGTAAATAAACACACACAATCCCACAGTGACAACTATTGCTACATGTAAATTATTATGTCAAATTTTCAAAAATAAAAAACATTCTTTTAAATACTTCATCCATGTCAGCATAATTTACTTCCTAGACTTAGAAATAAATTTAATTCAGTGTTATTTTTATGGCACCAAATCACAATAACAGTTGCCTCAAGATGCTTTATATGGTAAGGTAAGGTTATCCCGCCCTAACTATATGCTTTACCAAAAAGGAAAGTTTAAACCTAATCTTAAAAGTAGAGAGGGTGTCTGTCTTCTGAATCCAAACTGGGAGCTGGTTCCACAGAAAAGAGGCCTGGAAGCTGAAGGCTTTGCCTCCCATTTGACTTTTAAATACCATAGGAACCTTAAGTAAGCCAACAGTCTGACAGCAAAGTGCTCTCTTGGGGTGATATGGTACTATGAGGTATATGGGAGCAATACATTCTCTCTTTTTAGTCCCTGTCAGTACTCTTCCTGCAGCATTTTAGATCAACTCGAGACTTTTCAGGGAGTTTTTAGGACATGCTGATAATAATGAATTACAATAGTCTAGCCTAGAAGTAATTGATGCATGAACTAGTTGTTCAACATCACTCTGAGTCAAGAACAGTACAGTTGTTTGCTGTATTAAAGTGGCCTTTTCTGACATAACCTCTAACTAGCTCTTGGTGGTGTTTAGGTGTCTAGTTGGCTCTTGTCAGCTGCCTGGACATGGGGGGGGGTGTTGGATGTCTAATCTGCTGACAATAACTAATTTCAACAGTACTGGGAATAAATTAGCATGTTTATGCATATTTTCATGTAGTAGGGCCCTGACTTCAGTTCAGGAGATGAGGCTTGAGATGAGGAGGAAAAGGATGACATTTGATTAAGACGCATCTCTTTGCTTCACCTTTTGTACTTTTTTGGTGAAGACGATCCCTTCTCAGATGATAAAACACAGGTATAAACTTATATATCTTAAGTCTGAAGGTGCAGGCACACATTTAAATGCCCCCCTGTAGGGCAACCAAAGACCTACAATTTCTCTTTTGACTTCAGTGTTTCACATAGTCACAAATTTTAAAATGCCATTAGTTGAAACACTCCACAGTATTCAAATCTGATGGGGGAACATGGTAGCTTCCACAAACCACAATCCAAATCCTATGTATTTTTAATATGTTAATTATAAGTTCATGAGAATTCAACAGTTTGTTGAAAGATGTGGTTACACACTATTCTATGGATATTTATGAGTATAGTATCCTTTTTTTTAAATTTAATAACCTAAAAGAATGACTGACTACACATCTAGAGTGCCTCGTAAGCCAGAGCTACTCCAAATCAGCTAGGACAATGGTTTATAATATCCTTAGAATTCCTTTATTATAGCCTAAGGCCAAAAGGTTTATGGGATAAGATATAATTAGAAGATTGACAGAATTTAACCACACAGGGTAATTAAAGAAGACGGGATGATTTTTTGGAGATGGTCGCATAAAAATGTCAAATTGTTCTTTATAGATGACATAATGGATAATGGATATAGATAAACTAAGATGAGCCAAGTGGCTTATATCTCCTCTAAAAGAAAATAATAGCAAGGAAAATCAAAATTCTGTTTATAATTCTTCTATGAGACAGGTCATCACCGATAACTTTGGTGTTTTGCATTATATAGTTGTCTTAAAGCATTTGAATTAAAAAATCCTAGCAAGGGAGGGGTCTTTCAGCCAGCAGCTATTTCAGGCGCAGCAGCTAACTATACTGATGGCCTTAAGATTTCAAGCAGACAGCTTTGTAAACAGTGATTCCTCTTAAAATTACTGGATGCAAACACCTAGAAGATATTCAAAATGTCCTTTTTTTCTTGCGGTTAAGGCAATTTTGGCCCTAAATCAGTACTATCATGCTAATATATGGTAATTGGTTAATTGGCGTTAAGAAATTTATGTTCCCATGGGGTGTAAAGGCATCTGGAGTGATCAAGCCTCGGTCATAGATTTTTCTCTTTTGTCTCACTTTCATTAACTCTCACTAAAATTTTATCCAACCTTTTTTCTGACTTCCAAAACCCAACATTGTTGTAAATTCAGGATCTTGTTTGATTGGAAGTAAGAGGATGAATTTATGTTAATTTATAGTGAAATCTTTTAATTGCAAAGTCACCCACAATGAAATCTCATTTAACTGCAATGTATTGTGGTGGAGGTGGAAAACATGAGAAAACATTGTTAATTAAATAATTTCAGGTTGTTAGTTCTACACTTATTACCTCCTCACTTCATTATCTTGAAGGTGGCCCATAGGTTGGCTTTACCCAGCTGACATTTGCATATGTAACTGCCTGCTTCTATTTATACTTGTATTTATACGAAGGGACTTATAGTTTCATTCCTACTGGCAATTAGTTACCAGATATGAAACAATTCAGCCTCTAATTTCACTACTGCTTCAAGCAAGATGAATGGAAGAAGGACAAATATCACAAGGTGTTCCATTTTAACATGACCTCTGAGTGAATAGTGAGACCCTTCAAAGTGGCATTCTCAAACACCATACAATGCAGATTTAACAGCAGATCTTCTGGCAAAGAAGCTTCTGAGCAAGGGTGTTGTTTTATCTTGATATAAATATAGGTAGAATGTTTTCAGTGAGGTTAAAAAGACAATGTAAGGTGTCTTTAAATAAGCACAGGAGATAGCATGGCTCTATTACTGGGCTCTGACTGAAGCATCGGGTTAAGGGGTGAGGCTGGGGGGTAACAGTTAAAAGATGCTTGCAATCACAGAGATGCCTTGGGGAGACTGTTGTTGTGATTTGGTGCTACATAAATAAAATTGAATTGAATAGAAACACACAAAATGACATACAGAAAATTAAATAAACTGGCCCCAAATATAGACCAATAAAGATATTCTAATATGACCTTGAAGACATGCAAAAGGGAGACGTCCCAAACTATTCAGATCCAGAACCATGAAGAAGATCCAAGTTATCATGGATGCAGGGTTTTTGTGCCTAGGTTTTGGCATTTATTTTGAGATTCTTGTGTGACGGTGTTCTGAGTTTTTTACTTTTTGTTGTGTTCATGGTTATAGTTTTGTTTATATTTGAGTCCTTGAGTTTATCCGGAGCTATTTATTGCACCCTAGGTTAACTATGTGCATGTTTTTGAGGACTAAAATGGTCCATATCTTTTCTCAAGCAGTACAAAGTAAATATTTATGTTGTTTCTTCGAGTGCAGCTTTAAGGTACAATTTCAGGAGAACATCTGTACACAGGGCTGGACTGGAACAAAAAATCGTCCCTGGCATTTTTGGTCCATTCGGCTCACCAGTATATATATATATATATATATATATATATATATATATACTGTATATATATATATACTTTATATATATATATTTTATTTTTTTTTTGTAGAAAATTCCCCTCTCACCCCTGTGGACACTCTATCCTTCAAGCTCAAGTTCTCTACCAAAAACCTGGGAGCTGAATTGCTGTTCCTAGGACTTTGCTCTTCTGGACAGAGCTCTCGGATGTTGTTCCTGGGATCTGCTGGAGCCTCCAGTTACCACTGGGACCACTGTTACCTTCATCCTCCACAACTTCTCGAGCTCTTCTCTGAGCCCTTGGTACTTCTCCAGCTTCTCTTGTTCCTTCGCCAAGATGTTGCTGTCATTTGGTATTGCTACATTTATCACTATGGCCATCTGCCATTTTCCTCAGCTTGTCAACCGCTACTATGTCCGGTTGGTTAGCCATCACCAGTTTGTCCATCTATATCTGGAAGTCCCCCAGGATCTTAGCTCGGTCATTCTCAACCACCCTAGGGGGCGTCTCCCATTTTGACTTCTGGACTTCCAGGCCATACTTATCACAGATGTTTCTGTATACTATGCTGGCCCCTTGGTTATGGCCTTCCATGTATGCCCTGCCTGCTAGCATCTTGCACCCTGCTGTTATGTGCTGGATTGTTTCAGGAGCATCTTTACACAGCCTACACCTGGGGTCTTGCCTGGTGTGGTAGACCCCAGCCTCTATGGGTCTTGTGCTCAGAGCTTGTTCCTGTACTGCCATGATTAGCACCTCTGTGCTGTCTTTCAGTCCAATTTTGTCCAGCCACCTGTAGAGCATATGTGTCAAACTGCTGATCAGGTTTGTGAGATGGCCAGTGATTTAAGAACACAGTTGAGTGAAAGAAGCACAGACTTTATTGCATACTCTCTTGCTGTGGATGAAAGTATAGACATGATGGACACTGCACAGCTGGTCATCTTCATCAGTAGAGTGGACTCTGATTTGTGCGTTACAGAGGAAATATTGGACAGTAAATTGATGCACGGGACAACGACAGGAAAATACATTTTTGAAAATGTATGTCAAAGAGTAACCCACGTGAAACTGCCCTGGGACAAATATGTTGGACTTACAACAGATGGATCAGAAGAGATGTGCAGTGAAAAAAAGTGGACCAGTGGGAAAGGCGCTAGTAAAGATGCAGGAGGAGAATTGGACTGGTAAGTTAACAGCATATCACTGCATCAAACGCTGTGTGGTAAAGTCCTAGAAATGGAACATGTAATGAGCACTGTAACGCAAACTGTAAACTTTATCCAGGCTAAAGGTTTAAATCACCGGTAATTTCAGTCTTTTATGCAGGAAATAGATTCAGAGTTTGCTGACATTCTGCTGACCTGGCATGTTTTGCCGCATGCCAGGTCTCTCTTGGAAATGAGATTTTTAGTCTCAATGAGATTTTTACCTGGATAAATAAAGGACTAATAAAAAAAATAGTGTGTTCAAAAAATATTTATCCTTTTCGGTCTGCGACCTAAAGTGTGCTTTGAGTTTGTCACCCCTGCTGTAGATCCTGGTGGGGTGGATCAGTAAATCAATGTCTCATTCACTCCTGGCATTCAGCTTGATGTCATCCATGGCTGACGATTGCTCCATTCCGTAGTCGGTATCCGTAGCCAGTCTTGTTAATGATTTCACTGAGGGTGTTCAGGCCTATGCAGAACAGCAGTGGGGACAGTGCATCTCCTTGGTAGATCCCACGCTTGATGGTGACTTGTGCAACTGGTTTGAAATTGGCCTCTAGTGTTGTACCCCACATCCCCACTGAGTTCCTGATGAAGGCTCTTATGGTCCTGTTGATCTTATACAGCTCTAGGCATTCCAGGATCTAGGTGTGGGGTATCGAGTTATAGGTCTTCTTGTAATCAATCCTGGCAGTGCACAGGTTGGTAAGCCTAATCTTGCAGTCTCAGATGACTGCTCCGTCTACCAGTAGCTGGTGTTTCGCTCCTCTGGTATTCTTGCCAATACCTTTCTGTGCCCCGCTCATGTATTGAGCCATGTACCTGTTCATCTTAGCCACTATGATGCCTGACAGGAGCTTCCATGTGGTACTGAGGCAAGTTATTGACTGGTAGTTGGATGGGACCAGTCCCTTCTGGGGGTCCTCTGGGATCAGGACTGTCCGGCCTTCAATTAGTCATTCTGGGTGTCACTCATCGACTAGCAGCTGGTTCATTTGTACTGCCAGACGCTCATGGAGTGCAGTCAGCTTCTTCAGCCAGTAGGCGTGTACCATGTTGGGGCCTGGTGCTGTCCAACTCTTTATACTGGGGACCCTTTCTTGGATGTCTGCCACTGTAATGGTTACTGGACCCTGTTCAGGGAGGCTGCTGTGGTCTGCTCCTAGATCCACTAGCCACTGAGCATTGCTGTTATGGGTCGTGTTCTTC
>VUQG01039760.1:0-20728 GCA_015106755.1 Etia nguti
GTTTGATTAGAGATATCTGGTTGTCGGGGGCAATAATTAATGTTTCTGACTTCTCAGAGTTCAACTGTAAGTAGTTGTCACCAAGCCACTGTTGAATGGAAGCTAAACATTTAATTAAATGCCTACAAGGCGAGTAAGCGCCTAAATGTCAATGACATATCAGTGCAATTACTGGGCATCTCCAAGACTCTTTTACTGCCTAATCTGTGCATACGCAGTAAAACAAGCTTTACTTTTAAAGCCTTGATGCTTGACTTTTGACTTATTGTCCTAGCCTTCTAAAGCAAAATAAAAGAAAAAGAGCAGCGATAAAAATAAGATGTGGTCCTTGGATCGTTGCTTACCTCTATCTGGGAGCTGTTGTCTGCTTCCTCTGCTGAAACCAGACCTGGGAAGCCTTCAGGCTCCTCCTGTTCACGCTCCTGGTCCTGCTCCTGACTGGCTCTGTTACTGTCCATGTTACGAGGCTTTGGGGGGAGCCATCTCCTCCATCGGTGACTGTAGAGCTTCACGTCAACTGCTGTATCCTCATCTCTCGCCTGCCCCTGCACGTATGAGTATGGGACCCCTAAGGTAGACAGAACAGGAAAGTGTGATTAATAAACAACATTGGTAGATAGATGTATGATAACCCACCAGAAATATGCTTTGACTGATATGCTAGTGAACCTAAACCATTAAACCCTCTCACAGTCAAATTAAAAGGTAAAATCTGTTGCTGTGTAATAAAAACTGTCAGTTTTCACGGCTAAGATAATCACATACCACCAAAATATTTTTACTTTCAATAAGCCGACAGTCAAATTACAGACGTGGGGTCTGTTCAAGCCATTAATCTAATAAGTAACGGTGTCAGTTGACTTCTCTCATTTCTCCATCTGCCTGAAACACATGCACACGAGCAATGATTCAGCAGCCTTCACACAGACCAGTGGGCCACAGTCACAGCTAATCATCCCGGTTCCTTCGGTCTGAAACGAGACGCTGGTGACAGGTGAGAAATGGCACCGAGTTACTGTAAACACTGACTTGATTATCTGAGCCAGAGACAGATGGATTGGAGATAAAATGTGCTGCGTCACTGTAAGAAATCTACTTTCCCTTATTCCATCCTTCTTCTTTCAGAGAGACATAATGAAGTGCTTTGCTTATTTGAATCACTGCCTTAATTCAACAGGAGCTAACTGTGCAGTTTGTATTTTATATAGAACTACTTCTCATTTAGATGGAAACCCCTCAGTGTGGTGTGAACAGATGTCTGCAAAAATGCAGACAATAAATGCATTAAAAAAAAAAAAATTGGTTATAGTTTAAAGGTTCGCTGTGGAGTTTTTAACCTCTATTAGCGCTGCAGAGGTGCCTTTATGGAGAAAGTCCTGTATGTCTCAAGGATGCACACACAATCTCAGCATGGCACTTATTGACAGGTAACAGTAACATGCAAAGATGTGCAAAAATGGGTAACACAGAAAGAAGAAAAAGACCACTTGACAGTACAGGATGTTGTGTATAATCTATAAACCAGACAGAATTTAATGAAATATTTTTTGTCTTTTTCACATTCAGACACTGCAATGTGCAGATTCACACTACTCTGCTTTTACACGTATTTCTGCTCGCACCAGTTAATCCATGCTCCTCACACTTAGGTTGTTCTGACTGATTGCAAAACTTCTCCTGAATTTCTGCTCTTGCTTTTTTTTCAGGTCAAAGTTAGCAACTCATAGTGTTGATGCAACACGCAAATGTAATGTTAAATCCCGAGTTTGAGTCTTGGCCAGACAAAACGTATTTTTCTCCACGTTTCTAAAATACGAAGACTGCAAACCTCTACTTTGGGGAATTCTAATGAAAACAGAAAATATTGAATTTTTCCAAATATGGTTCCGACAATTAAAATCTTTTTCTCTGACATGCTGCAAGTGCATTCACTTTACTTCTTTTTGGAGCATCCCTTAAGGACAGGTACTCAACCTTTAATTGACTTCATCCACTCTGCACTACGTTTGAGGACTCTTAATATTTTGTCCCTGCATGGCTTTTAGAGTAAAACAACTGTTATAAAAAATGTAAGTGGACTGGTTCTTATATAGCACTTTTCTGCCTCATTCACTCATGTTCATACAGGTGCTGTTTTCTATTTTAATAGAATTATATTTTAAACTAACATTCACACTAAAATCATAGAACAACTTGGGGTTCAGTATCTTGCCCAAGGAGACTTTGGCACACAGACTGGCACAGCAACCGCGTCCTATTTTGGTCTTCTTTCCTTTGTAACTGCCTGCCCCACCCTGTGTTTGATTTTCTCCACCTGCGCCTCATTTCCAATAAGCCATCAGTGTGTATGTGTAGTCCGGTTTTCCCCCTCACAGTTAGTCATTTTGTTGTCTGTCAGTCAACTTTTGGTGAGTCTCTTTGTGGGGTCTTGTTTTGCTTTATTCCTCCGATGGGGTCCTTAAAGGTCTGTCGTTTGTTTGTCTTTGTGTGCTGCACAGGGGTCATCTCAGAAGCAATTAAAAGCACATTACTAAGGACTATCAGGGATACGCAAAAACATCCTGCATTTGTATTTTACTTGTTAATGCTAACTGTACATTGCAAGAGACGCAGGTTTTAACGAACAACTGCATTTTAGGGACAATGATAACAGGCAGAACAATAGATGCAGAGTTTTGAGCAAGAGAAGAAAGAAGACACGCACGTAGACAGTGAATATTAGAGAGTGAAGGATCACAATAGTTCAACATAATATTCTCTCAGTTTGAAAAACAGTAATATACTCTAATTATATTGTAACAGGCTAGTTTTTTGTGCTTTTAGGTGCAATGTTCAAACTGTTTCTTTCAAGTTGGTATAAAATTAGACCACCTTGAGCACTTTTATAAGGTCAGCAGCTGCTTCCGAGTTCCAAGCTTTTATGAGCTTACGGTTTTATAAACATACTGTGACATTATGGCTCGCCTGATGATATATCTATTTTTTGCTTATTTTCCATAGCAGAGCAGTATACGTGATAAAAGTAAAACCTGACAAAGAATGCTTGCTCTCCACTTGTTTACAAGTGTTTCTCCGCTTCAGATGCATCACAGAAGGCAGAGAACGTCTGTTCATCTGTTAGTCCTGTTATGACTTCAGGCTTGTTTGCCTTCAGGCTCATAAGCTCCTGCCCCTCCCCCTGGTGACCTGACTAGGATTGGGCTATTAATGTAATTTTGTAACAAACTTAATTTTTCGTAGCACTCATCCAGACACAAAGTTTATAAAATGTTTGCATGCCGTTGCAGCTCATGGCAGATTTTTTTGGTTTTGGAACAAGTGGAACTGCCGATTCCTCTACTCTTAGTCTATGTTGCTTCTCTTTTATGAGACAGAGGTCAATGGGTTTAACTAGTAAGGAGCATTTTCCACTTTTCCCCCTCCGTCTCTTCTCTAACGCTCGCATTTCATTCTTGTTGCCGTCCCTCCACCCTGCTCCTTCCTCGGGGCCCTCCGACCAGTGTCTCTCCGGAGGGGAGAAGAGAGGCAGCGAGAGCAAGTGGAGAAACTTAAGATGCTAATTCGCTCAAAGAGGAGGCTGACAGATTCCACTTTATAATGAGCGTTGGCAAAGGCAAAAAGCAAAGAGACCAATCTGCTCTTACGGGGGTGGGGTGTTGATGCACATTGGAGGAATTTATTGTGGCCAGAGGAAGAGTATGAAATGGGTCTGGGATGACTGCCTCACAATTTGCACATAACTGTTTTAGGAGAACAATAAAAAGTCACCTTCAGTCTCTGAAGTTAAAGACCACAAACCGAGCCAGGAATCTTGGTGTATGATCCGGGACCCAGACATAAATTTTAACTTCCATACTAAGAAAAAAAACCAACTTTGGGATTTGGAAAACATTTATAAGAGCCATGATACTGAACTGTGACTTTCAATGTCATATAATTGCTATAAAATCATTTCATATAATTCCAGATATAAAGTAGGAGCCCTAATGGCAGTGAGCCAAAACTCCCAAAACATCTTCCAGTGTGGATAATCTCACTCTTGTTTGGTCTCCTTGGCCACCTATTCACTCCCTGTCTCGTTCTCTGCATACCTCTAATACTTCCTGACACTCATCCTATCTCTAATAGTCATTAATAAGATCAAATCCATGTGGACAAAGCAGCCCAGGCTACATCCCGTCAACAGGAGTTAAATACGCTAATCCAAGAGGCACCTACGCATACCGTTCCACTGATGCATAAACATCTATTTCCCTTTAAAGGATCCTTAATATACGATGGAAAACTGGCAAAGAGTGGATGGCTTAAAGTACACATGAACACAACACAGGGCCCTTGATAAATGGCTGCTCTTTTCCCAGCATGTCCCTCTGTGAGCCCATGATGAGTCACCCATGCACCTGCATTTCCTCTTGTGAACACAGAGGTACTGTGATGCAGGAATGGCAGTATATCTTATTGTCCAGGGTCTTTTGTCAAGGATTTGGGAGGGCACTGAGGGCAGACCACCGAGGGACACCTAAAATAAACCCCCCCAGGAGGACGGGGGCTTCTCCTCCTAACGAGGCTATTCCTCGGCTTTTGTGAGAAAGGAAATCTTACCCCTCTGCATTTCTTTCACTGCCTCTCAAAGCCACTGCATACCTTCACCCTGACTCTGTCGAGCACCCTTGTTGGCCCGGCTCACGCCTGTCAACATCCCTGATTCACAAACCGCTTTTGGTTCCACCTAAAATCTTTCAAGGACACTGAGGCAGTAAAATCGCAGCATGAAGATTCTGTCTGCACCCTTTCTTTCATTCAGTTTCTGCTTGTTTTACTGTTTTCTTGTTTTCTATTGGTTCCCACCTGATGCCGAGGTGCCGAAAGGAGACTTACAAACTTGACAAGTAGACGATTTGGAATGCTTCACTGCGTTTGTGCATAATTTCAGCGAGAAACGTAGAAAAAGTCACATCCACAAACGATTCCTTAGGCTTTATATCTCTTGGTGTCAGAGTGCTTAATTTAGTGCCCACTGAAAGCTGCTTTATCAGTGTACCCGCAGACCCTGCCAAGCACTTTGGAAGACCTTCAGTATTTTGTGCTGGAACTGTGCTGACTCACATCAGCTCGCCAGGGTCCACATGGATTAAGTTGATGTAACTATTGCAGAAGCTTCCAACTTTCTGCAACCATAACTATCTTTGAAAAAGAAAAAAACATAAGGATCTGCTGTTGACACAGCACAAAACTGATTCTCACAAAGAACAGACAATGTGATCAAACCTTTCTGCACTGGGAAGCAAAACAATGCAATTTTTCCTCCATTCACTTTCACTTTGTCTCTTCATTAGCAACAGCTGATAAGGGACATTTGTCAGAAGTAGTACTTTTAACCACGTATGCAAAAACTTGCTACAAACATCTGATCATGCAAGGAAATACTGACCTAGTGTATCAAAATGCAGAAGAAGAAACACAGCGAAAAAAAGCCTTTGAAGGTCGGTTTACAGTATGTAACTTTTCTGCTTACACCTCAGAACAATAGAAGGATTTGACATAACTGACTTTAAAGATTTTCAAGAACTTTCATGACTGTTTATTAACCTCCTGAAAAAAATTAAACACCATTTGAGTCACTGTGACAAGGTCAGAGAGTGAAGAAGCTAGTGAGAATGAGCATTTTCATATTTCATATTTCATAAAAAAAGACATCAAATTGCTTGGTTTGTATAATAAATGGCCCAAACTCCAAAGACATTTAATTCAAATTGCTATGAAGCAGAGAACACCTTTAAATGCACACGCGGTACATTACACTGTTATACTGAAGCAGTGTGCGAAAAACTAAGTACACCCTTACTGCTTCCAAAGGAATTAAGAGGGTGAGTAGTAGCCAGGTGTTGCTAATCAAACACACTTGATTACCTAATTGATTGATCATCAGCAAGTGTGATCACCTCTATAAAAGCTGAAGTTTTGGCAGTTTGCTGGTCAGGAGCATTCAGGTGTAATCTTAATGTAGCAATTGTTGCTTTCCATCAATCTGAGAAAGGTTGTAACGCCATTTCCGAACAATTTGACGTCCATCATTCTATCGTGAGAAAGATTATTCACAAGTGGAAAACAATATTCCCATTATTCCCAGAAGTGGATGTCAGATTGTTAACTGCTCAGAGAAACTGTAAAAAACCCAAGACCTCGGTTAACATAATACAAGACAAAGCTTATCACAGTACAATTAGAAAAAGACTGAATAAGTATAGCTTTTTTGGAATTGCCAGGACAAAGCCTCTTCTCTCTGACAAAAATAAGGCAGCACCTGTGTGTTTAGGCTGAACTGCGTCCACACAGGAAGCGATTCACTCGTCGTGCACGACTTTGAAGCTGATGGCTGGTTACTTGCAGAGATTCCAGGCTCCAGTTGCCTAGGTAACCCTCTGATGTATTTACTACTGATCATTTGTCAATCGACAGTATCCTGTGTTCTCACTGGTAGTCGCTTCAATTGCTCGAAGTTGAGAAGTGTTTATGGTCACGTCCACTTTGAATATCCAGTGAAGTGGTGATGCAAAATAGTCCCTTAGTCCTCATATATCAATCAGTTTATATGGTCTCCATGGTCACCATATCTCATCCAGTGTAGTTGCAGCTTTAGGCTTAAGTTTGCAAAGTTGCATCTGAACAAATCACACGACGTCTGGAACGATGTGCGTTGGACAGATGAGCCCAAAGTAGAGATGCACAGCGCCACGTCTGGTGAAACCCAAACACAACAAATCAGGACAAACACCTCATATCAGCTGTCAGCACAGTGGTGGAGGGGGTGATGATTTGGGTTGTTTTGCAGCCACAGGACCTGGACACCTTGCTCTTCAACTCTTCTGTGAACCAAAGTATTCTGGAGTATAAGCTGAAGCCGTCTGTCTGACAGTAAAGCTTGGATGTACATAGTTTTTCACAAACTGTACCAGCATTTCGGCGTAGTTTTTGCTGAATAACAATGACACAGTGTAATATGGCACATGTTGTTGTTCCTCTGAAGTTGTATTTACCCAATTTTAAGACCTACTAAGGACCAGATTGATTTTTTTTTAATTATATCATGACAGGTAAAACCTTAGAATTGACAGAGGGTGTAATTTCTTTTCACTGCACACTGATGCACATAAATTCCAGACATACAACTCTCTGAAATTATTATGCAGAGCAAAGTGTGCTTTGTTGACCTGTGGTGTCTCAGATTTTACGCATCCCCTCTTAAAAACGCAACCTGTCATTAAGCAAACACATAAAAGTCGTAAAGCTGACGGCAAGAGAAAGTTAAACGCAGGTAGAGGGAGAGGCAGCACCAGAGAAACAGATCCAGCTTCACAGAGCTCCAAGAACACAACCCGAATATCGTACGCTGAAATCTGAGATAATCAGAGCGTGAGACAAGTCAGGACATGAATTAAAATAGTGCAGCAGATGAACAAAAGAACAAAATCGGTTTCTTCTTACGGAAAAGCCTCTAAATAAATTCATAAGCCAGTTTTCTAAAAGGATTTCTGATGTCTTTCCCCCTGGAGAGGAGTATCAAGTTGGCGTCCTGCCTGTCATGAACGCTTCGTTTCACCACAGATTTGTTTTGCCGACAATTAGTCACATCTTTCCAAGTCAGGGCACTGCAGCACAAACATCCCCCGAGGTTCAGATTAGGGCCGCCGATAAAAAACGATTTTTTTTTCTTGAAATATAAAAACCAGCTTGTTGAAGATATCACATTGTAACTATTACACTGAAATTTTGATGTCTCACTTCAGCAATTAGTTAGAGCCCGCGACCCCTTTTGAAGAGAAAGAGTGCAAAGATACGCTCCAGAATTTGAATAAAAATGCTAAAGTACACACTCGCATCACATAAACTTGTTCTGACTTTTGCTGATATGCTTGTTGTGCAGGACACAATGAACTTTATCAGAACGGCTCCCGGCATCACCGGCACCAGGAAACGAGCATGTTGTGAGCCAACCCTCCTTTATGCCGCCCAAAATGAGAAAGCAGGCAGGGGGGCTATAAATAAAAGCCAATTTTTGAACTCTGAACGTGATAATTACAATCTGCAGAGAAAGGAGGTGGAGGGAATGAATTCGAAGGTGACTAATATTGCATTCACACTGCCTGGGGAAACACAGCGTCCGTGAAGAGGACAGGTGTCAGGACTGCGTGTTAGAAGAAGGAATGAAGCCAAAGGGAAAGAAAATGAGGCAGAATTAGGAGGCAGTTCTGCTTCGGGTCCAGTGATTTTTAATCAAGGCTTTAACCTTGAGGAACATAACAGTTTTTTTGTTTTTTTTTACTATGGCTTTGTGGTGAGCTGCTAATTTTCTTTCTGAGTAAAAACAGTGGACACAAAATCCCAAGCAGGCTAAACCACAAAGCACCCAGAAACATGCCTGAGCACACTGTGTCAAACCCCAAAACACAGGGTTTAAAGTGCTGGAGTCAACCATCAATGGAGTCTGCTGTCACTGCCGCGGCTTTCTTTATGTAATTGTTGGTTGTCTTGGCTCTGGCATTGGTCAGTGTAGGAAGTGTACACAAAAATGCTCTGGCAAAGAGACAGACAGGCAGGCACGGGGGGGCCGCAGGCAGCACGATCACACAGACGAGAGCGCTTCCTGAGTGATACAAGCGTTAAGGAATTCAGGATTCCAGTCAGGCACAGTTTTTGTCTCATATTCCAGGAGATTGAGTGATAGACTGCAGGACGATGAAGCGCTGCTGTTGGCTCTCATTCCACTTTGCGAATGAGTAGTACTGCTCAGGAGCCTCGAGGCCTTCATTCACTCCACCATGAGAGAAGCTGGGGCTGGCGGGCGATGCATCACCGGACACTGGACGTCCCGCAACAGATTATTTCTCCTCCCTCCAGCGCAGGCTATTACCTGTGGTAATATGACTGTATCCTTACAGGTCAACCGACTCAAATCCCCACTGAGAGAAAAAACCTTACCATCTCTCACTCTGCCTAAATCTCTCCATGGAAATGCTAAAGAAGTCCTTTCACTGTTCCCACAGTCCTCTTAGTACCTGCCTAACATAGCCTAAAATTGGAAATGCTCACATCAGTACTGTAGAATAGGCAGAACCAAAGCACGCGCTTTCATTCACAAACAATGGGACTCACACGTTCCTCAGCTGCACTTCTAAGGGACACGAACACGTCAACAAATCTAACATCTGGGACGGACTCAACACTATAATCACTCTTTTTGTCCACTTATCCTCAGAGCACTTGGCCTCCCCAATCTTCTTCCGAGAGCTGATCTCTCAGTCGCTTTAGCCTCAGAGAGGTTTTCAGGTCACGAACTCGCTGACTCATTCCTGTCTTGTATATTTTAGGCCAGCTACACATCTGCAAACACAGTGTGGAAAAATGAGTTCAATATTTCTCACAGAGCGCATACAGTTTGAGTTCAACTGTCTGCTCTCTGTCACTGCAGTTTCAATAAAGTTTAACAACTCAATCAAATGCTGCCACAAAGGTGACGCGCAAAAGTGAGGTCTTTTACAGTTTTCACAGCAGACTCTATGACGTGTTACAGCAGTGTTAAAATTACAGTGGACCTTTAGGGTATAACTATGAGCCAAAAGTTCAGGTTTCAGTCTAAATAGAGAAGATATCGCTAGCATAGCGTCCTGTCCCACATGCTGTTCAGACCTTTTGTTTGCGAAGAACAGCCAATGAGAAGAAAGATGGCTTAAAGGTGCAAAAGTAAAGAATGAAAACAAGCACAATAATTCCCCTTTAACAACAATTTTGAGGACATATCACTATATTTTGTGATCTAGATGGCACAGGTACTAGAGTTACTGTATATGTGTGATGGTGGCAAAAGCCACAGGAAACAGAGACCAAAGAATCTCCACAGTGTGAGAACATTTTTCAATAATTAGAGATATTTTTCTCTCTTCCACTAGTTTTTCATGTTACTCCAGTCCCCTCCAAACTCATCCCAGCCTTTGCATATGTTTTTATAGGCTAATCTTTCACTTTTTCCCCTCCAAAAGCCAGCCTTATTGTCAGACATTAAAATGTTTTCTGACAAAGGAGAAGCTTTAGATCTAAATTGGATAAGCTGGAGGTATGCTATATTCTTCTGTGATCGCTTGTTTCACTGTTAAGCAACTGTTTGCAGAAATGGTCTGAACAGCATATACTTAGTTATATTAAAGATAACTGCATTCGTAGACCAAATGATTGCGTGATTATGGAATTAATCGGCATAATCATTGGCTACAGTCCTGTGCACCTCGAGGTGTGATTAATTTGGTATTCTGCTGCGTTCCTGGTTCAGGTTCAGTCAAAAAAGGAAATAAAATGCAGACAGTGGTTCGTGGAAGACAGAACATACTGTACAAGTTGTCATAGCAGTGAAGGTAAGGCAAAGAAATGATTGTCTGCTATTCTTATCTCATCACAGTGTTTTTGTCAGGAGTTCACAAGCTGTCCACAATGCTCTGGTCTTTTTCTTTATATTACCTGGAAGAAAACAAGCTCCTGTAACAAAAACAGGCTTTTCTTTTGTCAGTCTTATGATTTGGACCGTTATCTGATTCACTAAAATCGCTATGTGCCGAATCTGTTTTCATCTTCCTGTATAGCACCGCCACACTAATATTGAGGGCTGGTTTGGCAGTGCTGTAAATTATGATCATTTTAACCATATTGATTAGCACAGGCACTTCAGGCTAATTGAGCACTGTAAACTCTGAAAGCCATTGATCTGAAAGGTCACCCAGAGACAATGTGCACGTGCTGGAAATATCAGGCCCGGTGGTGGGTGGCACCCCTTTAACTGAAGATTGATTCCCTTTAGCGTGGAAAAGGTTCTGAGAGTGTTTAGATGTGTATGTGTTGATGTGTATGTCTGCAGGTGGAGACTGATTTAGTGCAAGTTTGGGTGTATTAATCGTGCTTTTTTTCCCCACTTTCTCTCTGAGCTGAAGACTTCAGGCAAGCCCAGACAGGGGCCCTTGGGCCTGTCCTCATCCTTCCTGCTAATCCATCAGCATCACCAAGCCTCTCACCCCCTCCACCCTGCCAAACCTCTCCACACTCCAATGTTCTCTGGGCTGAGTGCTGTGTAAACACATGCAGAGGGGTCCAACTCTCCCAGCGGACCTGTTATTTCCCCCAGTTAAAAAAGCCCAGCTGTCTAAGGAGGAGTGTGAGGGGAGGGCAAGAATATCATATTTTAAAATATCAGACAGGCTGATATTCACCAACTGAAACGTAACAGATATATTTGCAAAACGAAAATCTTCTGCATGACAGAAAGTCACTGGTACAAAATAGTGTGGACCTGTTTGAACCATCTGAAGTCATCATATGTCACTAATCCTACAGTACCATACACTTTGGGAGTGCAGCACCAACCACTGCTAGCAAATGTTGCTTTGCAGTATAAAACTAAAACAAATACCTGAATCCCAAATATCTACTAAGATGATCTAAAGTTTAACACTAAATGTGATTAAGAGCATTTTTTCTTTTGATTGTATTATTTTAGATAGTTTAACAGCATCGTTACCACATCATAAAATATCTAAAAGGCTTCTGTGTTACTTAAAGTAAGATGTGTCCACAACGTACACAACATAAACACAGTTATTTCTTTAACTTTAATCTGTTTTAGTGGTGTAGAACTTGTATAAAACTGTCAATAAAATCCAGACGACTGCACCGTAACGACTTAAAACTGGTTCAGCCTGGAGGCTGGCCACACCTGAGGGAGATGATCACGCACACCTGCAGCTGATCAAGCCTTGTCGGGGGAGCTACTTAGGGGTGTTGTGGCGCTCTCTCCGATGCTGGATTGCTGCGTGATACTCCACGTCAGTCTTCAAGCTCAGTTAGTGTGTGTATGCCCGTAGTTGTATGGTGTCTTGATGGCTGCTTCTATTGTTTCCCCAGGAGGAGGAGGGTGGAACGGCAGGCAGCGGCAAGCACAGGGAGTGCTGAGACACGGGAGCGGAGAGCACAGAACACAGACTTTTTGGGTGAAGACACGACACGGGAGTCAGGGGAGCACACAGGGATTTATTCTGTGGATTATTGCCTGCACTGTAATAAATTGCACTGTTTCATCATAAGAGTCCTGCGTTTTGGGTCCTATTTTCCCCACATCCCCACGGTCTGCAGACCGTGACAATTCTATTCCATCTAGTTGCTGGTAGACTTTTCTCAGCTTAAATCTGGAACTTTAGAAGAAGCATAAGACTTTGTAGACACAAATGATGATTTTTACCTGTGTAATTAACTGTTTACTACTGTTACAGATGGCCAGCCCTAATAAAGTTAGCTTCTTAGCTCCCACATGAACATTATTATTTTATTAGCCATAGCTGCTAGCTGCTACCTTACTGGGTAATGTCACTATTGGGTAATTTCTAATATGTAAACAGCTAATGTTAACTGTGTGTTGGCTGATATTAATCATGATTAAAAATTGGGATCAACGGTTTAATACTTTAATCTCGTTAAAGTTGTGGGTCAACTGGATGAGGCAAAAGATGGCACTGCTGGTATTTATACCAGCAGTGCCATACTGTTGCAAATTAATGTTTAATCCAATAGTCATTTTTAGTATCACTTTTTTTGGGCTATTAATTAAACATGGGTAACGTAGAGCCTACATAATGGACACGCAGTGGAGAAACTAATATCTGTTTTAGCTCCACAACCACAAGGACAGATATAAGATTTTTAATCATTAAATTATATATTTTAATTATTTCTGCCCCAGTTTGAATCACAATACCCAAAAGATTTCACTTAGTAAGCGTCAAAGCCCAATAGCCCACTCTTTTATGAAGGCAGTGATGCAGCTTAAACATCACTGCAGTGTATTCATAAATCACTTTGAGCAGAAAGCAGTGTGTGACTGGAGAAAGTGCCAGAAAAAAAAAAAAGAGCACCAGAAATAGAGAATTAACGATTAATAACTAGGCCGACTCAGAGGGAATGTTCAAAGTGTTAATCTATTCTCCACGCACCTGGCCAACAACTGCACGTGCATTCAAAAGTTGGAGAGAAATCTCATTCCTCAGAGGATCAGACAGATAAGAATCCAGTGTGGTGCACAGAAAACGCCATGACTTAACAATCCAGGTCATGTGACCCTGGAGGGCAATGCAGAAGAGTAACACTTTCTATTAAAAGTGTCATACACCCAATTACACACACACACACACACACACACACACACAGTGCATTTATCCATACCATAGCACTTTGATCTGAAACACACACACGCACGCACATGCATCAGGGGCAACTCAGGATTTAGTATCAGTATCATCCCATCATGGATGACTCATGCACCCATGATGAATGGAAAGTTCTTTGAGCGATCTAACAGTGTTCCACTTTATGTACAAAGATGCAGTTAGTTCATGTCAATAATCACCTGCCAAGAGCAGCGCAAATAACTGGCTCAAAAGTGAACACATGCAGAGGTGAGCGAGGGAGCCAGTGATGTCCTAAGAAAAATAATACAGTATAAGGGAAGCTTTGTGTATGAGAACAGCATGGAAGTTAAAATAAATAACAAGAGGCTGAAGAAGAAAACAATATGGTTTTCAATAAGGGTCACTGTAGCTCAGGAGGTACAGTAATTAGAAGGGTGGTGGTTTGATCCCTAGTTACTCCATCCTTGGGCAAGATACTGCAGTGAATAAAACTGAACTGAAGGCAAGTCTGCCTATATTTGCATTGTTTAAGGTTTTTAGCCAAATTTTACGTGTGTCCAGTCATACAGCTCTGCAACACCACAAATCGCTTTCATGTAGCTTGTTCTTTCTCTGCTCTCAGATCTGTTAGATGCAAAATTGAAATTTATTGGAACTGTCTTGATTAATGTGTGAATCAAACAGTATATAATGTTGATTTTAACAGATGTTAAAGTAAGAAACTTAGTTTTGTTTGTGGTGTAGTAATCTGTAATGTTGTAAAATGGTTGGGGTTTACTGCATAAAATAGCACTCATCACATTTTGTTGACATCAGCTGATTACACCACTCGGTCTGTCCACCTGACCTGAGGAGGAAACAAATGTCTGACCTGATCTTGCCGGTCCAGTGAACCACCAGTGCACCTCAGGCACTCCTCCACACTGTCCTCCTTTATAAGTCCTCTACAAACACTCACATTATAGGTAACAGCTGGATTCTCCCATTTTAGTGCAGCTAGCCAAGAATGAAAAACGACTTACTGCTTGAGACAGAGAGCGAACGTGAACAGTATATTATTGTTTTTTTTTTAACAAAAAACTCATTGCTGCAGTCACGGACAGTAGAAGTGACCGACATGTTTTCCAGTGAGTTATCAGTTCTGTCACTTAGCTAACATAAAATAATGTAAGTCAATAAGCAGGAACCAACCAACCAAACCCACTGGTGTCACATTCTGCACTGCCACAAGATGGTGCTAAACTTGTCCTAAAAACACTGATTTCTTAAATCCAGCTTCACAGATAGTGTTAAATCTAACAGATATTTAGAGTAGCTGTAAATTAGTCTTTATACATGTAGTGTTACATAACCATTTTAATAAATACCTACTTCATACAGACCCCATCTCCAACCCCCCCAAAAAGATAAAAACAAACAGCGGTGATGTGCGGATTTACAAATGTGAGAGTTACTTTGTAACTTCAATATGCAGAGGAATCAAGATCTGAGGAGTTAAACTGTGAGACTTAATCCAGCAAATACTGATAAGATTTCCGTAACAGGCTGCCTGGCTTCTTAAACAGAAGTAACCTAATCAACTTGAGAAACAAGTGATCCAAACAAACACAGATTGGCTAGCTGCCTGCTTGTTGGCCCTGAAGCCTGACAGCCTTACAGTAGACCCTGTGAGAGGTCAGGTTGACCCAGGCCGGAGGGCAGTTTGACTTTGATTAATGAGTTGCTAATGTAATTAATGCAAATTAATGTCAGCACAGTCCTGTGGGACCGAATCAATTTAACTTTGGTCAGCCATCCGTTACCATCAACTTCAGATGGTTTGTTGAAATGAAAGAGAAAACAAAATCTCACCTGCTTCAGACAAACCAGACTGGCTAAATGCACAGAGCAAAACACAGGAACAACGAGAAGGGTCTATGCTTGTTATCTACAGAATGCATTAACTTAAGACACGGAAGTCCTGGATTTTCTTTTATGAGTATGCCTAAAAGGGAGTCACTAAAGGGGGGGGCGGAGTCTATCCCAGCTACCATAGGGTGATAGGCAGGGTACATACGGGACATGTCGCCAATCAGACCTGGTGCTAACAAAGAGAATCATTCACACTAACATTCACAGCTGTGGACAATTTAGAATATTCAGTTAATCTAACCACACTAACTGCATGTTTTTGGACTGTGAGAGGAAGCCAGAGTACCTGGGGAAAACATGCATGCTACACACAGAAAGGCCCTGGCCAGATAGTGGAGTCTAACTCAGGACCTTCTTCCCATAAGCTAACAGTACTAACCACTATGCCCAAGGACTGCACTAGCAGAAGAAAACTATGCCCAGAGAGACAGTACAAACAAATGTGTGTGACAGATAGAAGGGGACCAATAAAGTCAGAGCGAGTGCAAATGAATGGCGCAAAGTGACCCTCTTCATAAAATATTCATGTCCAGAAACCTGGAGTTCCCCACATCCTAATGGCTCCATTTATTGGTTGAAAATAGAAGTTCAGTAATTTGCCTACATGTCTGTGACCTGACATCACTAATTAACCTTCTACAGGCTTTGTTCAGCCTTTGATACATATATGTCATTTTTATAAAACCCCAGTGAGTTTGACAAAGGTTTGTGTGTTTTTACATTTAAGTTAAATAGTCTTCTTTTTACAAAAAGAAATGATTTAAAAACCCTACAGCAGCATGACATAAACAATGAGAAAAGGTGTTAGCTGTTTAATCAGTGTCTGTACTGTCCAGCTTCAACAACATATCAACAAATCATTAAATATCACATCATCACAAACTGTTCACACCCAAACCAAATTTAAGCCGTAGAGTTCTACTGTTGTCTTAAAACTCTTAAACACAGTGAGCCTCACTGGGTGATCACTTACCACCATGAACATACATCTAATGCCTGTTGAGTCTCATGTTCACATAGAAGTTTTATAATATTCTGGTCAGATTACAACTATCAAGCTGCGTGCATGTTGCAGCTTGACTACTTGCACCATCAGCAATCTGATAAATTGTGCTGCTGTTCAGAAATTGGCACACTTTAGTAGATCACCTGCATGACTCCTACTTTACTTGGTCACTCTAATTTACTCTGCTCAGTAAACCAGCTCTCTAATTCTTCCTGTTTGACCACTGTTCAATACAAATATAGTGATCACTGGTTGTGGGAAACTATTCACTTTATAATAAAAAAAAAAAAAAAAAAAAATATATATATATATATAAATATATATATATATATATATTGTGATCATTTATCTGTGATCCACCCTTCCGTTGACCGTTTTTGGGTACGACACAGTGAAAGTAGTTTAATATGAACGATCACACTGCCAGTTCTATGATCCTCAGAGGATTTGATCTTTACAGTATCAAACTAGTTTATAAACCAGTATGTTTTTATTTTTTTCAGTACGACTCTGACTGAGCGAGGAGCCATACTTGGACTGGTCACGTGCACTCGTCCGGCTCAATACATAATGAACTCCCAGTTGGAGCTCAGCCAGCAGCAAGCCCATGGAGCTCTTTATTGCTCTCATTCATTCTCTGTGGGTAACTGTCCTCTCTCTAGTTAATGATTCTCTCTATCACATTTACAATATTCATGTCTCAGTGTTATTCCCCCTTTTCTCTCTCACTCCCCACCCTCTGCAATGTCGTGAATAGATTTCTATGACCCTCATTTGTAGACTATTTGCCCCCTCCTCCCTCTATCCTTCAATCCTCCATCACCATTTGCCCCAATGCCCGAAATGTCTGTCAGCTGCTGGCCAAATAAAAGATGAAGAGAAAAAAAAAAGGAAAGACTGCGTTGTCAACATCCCATGTCAGAAAGAATGGAAGCATTTTGCTCTATTGCCCTCTCATATAAAAAGGATAAAGAAAAGAATGAGGGGACAGTATATAGACTGCATAGCAGTAACATGGGTCTAGATTTCCTTGTCTGTAGTTTTATTATGAATTTAACAGCTTCTTCTATTCAACAGAATATAAATGAAAAATTTAAAATAGAAGATATGGATGCTATTCTACAACCTTCCTTGAGCAAACAAGCAAGGGGAAGAACAACTTCCTTTTAATAAGAAGAGTAATCCAGCAGAAACAACTTCATGAAAAGGCTGTCATTGGCCACCACCACTTCAAGGGGTGAAAAGAAATAAAAGAGAAAACAAGGAAACTACAGAGAGATGAAGCACAGCTAACAGGACAAAACTCAAACTACAGGAGGGCGTAGACAAGTTAATAACATGCAATCATGGCATATAAACAAATGAGAGTAAAAGAAGGGCAGCCTGAGCCTAGAACAGAATCAGGGTCACCTGATCCAACACTAATTATAAGCTAGATAGAAATACTGCATTCCTAAACACATGAATGAACAAAGAGACAGAGAGACAGACTGGCAGACATCAACATTTCTCATATCATTATACTTATAAATCTACTGTTAATTTCATATAACACCAGTCAAAGTGCAGTATGGTTTGGTCTGTGTGTGTGAGAGATGTGGAGATGTGTCCGCATTCAGGACAGCAGTTAATTCAGTTATTAGCCTTTATATGAGCAATGGCTGGGACTGGGATTACAGACTGAGGTGGGTTTACTAGAGCACTTAAAAAAAAAAAAAAAAAGACGAACTTATGGGATCTTCTTAACTGAACAGATTGCACTGTATGGCACGTGCTGCTGACAGCACATAATCCTGTAAAACACTATAATCTGTGAAACACTGGCAGAACATACACTCATCACTCACTCCACACAGAGTGAAATATGAGGCCCAGGCTGTGGACATGACATTACATATCTTCAGCTACTGACAAATTAGGCACCAAAAATGCATTAGATGCTACGAGTTTTGGTCAGAAATTTGTCATTACTGCTATGATGTCAAACACATGATGCAAAAATAGTCATTTCAAAGAATTCTAAGGCCTGGACAAAAAAAATACTGCTGGCTGTGAAACCATGTTAACTGTGCATTCAATATTTGTGGAGAAAAACATAATGGGGGAACACCACTTTAAATCAAAACCCGCATCGGATTTCATCAGCCGGATTTCACCTTCAAATTAACTGGTAATCCCAAATGTTTGCATACTTTGTCCGTGCACAGACATTTATTAATGGACCATTATCCTCAATAGATAAATTACAAAGTCTAACATTTATGTGTCACTTAAATATTAAATGAGTTCTCTTCAACTGTTTAGAATTTTATCCTTTTTAGCCATGTAGCACAGGACATGTGCATGTGTACCACGTAGCTACTTCATCATATAAATACTATGATATAGTAGCTTAGTACGAGACCAAGGGAGGAATTAGTCTTCAGTTTCAACCCTTCTCTCCTTGTCATCAGAGCAGTGGATTCTTGTCCTTTTTGGGAAGGCTGAGCAGATTAAACCCTCCCAACAAAGTATAGTTGGTTTCAAGAAATGCCACATTTGGTTAAAAGAACTACACAAGAGAAGAAAAATGGCAGAACGACATAAACTAATCCAAAACTGCATAATACATAAGAGGTGACCTCATATGTTGGATTCCTAATTATTCTTAAAAGCTTTAAGTCTCACTTGGACGTCCTAACAATCGGGATAATTAGCATGTAGCATGTCTGTGCAGTGAAAATACTGGTACAATCCTCAGCACTGTCAGAGGTTCTGTGTACACATGACAGCTGATCCAGAATGTGTCAATACCATCTAATCTAGCAGTTTGCTCTCAACTGTTTAAACACACATTCTGTGTGTCTGTGTGTATGCGTGCGTGCATGCATGTCGGGGAGGGGGAGGACGGATTCACTATGGTCCAGCATGCAGGCGAAATCCAATATGGCATTTGCAGGGATAGAGACAAGGATAGACTAAGAGATTGGAAGTGAGAGAGACCTTGATCAGCCTGGCATGTAACACACACACACACACACACACACACACAACCAGGTCAAGCATAACCAAACATGACCAGTGAGATGAGATCAACAACTCATGCAGCTACTGCAGCCAAAATTACAGTATCCCATTTATGTTTAATAATGCCACACTCTGGGTCAAACTGAGCTGTCCTCCAGTTTGTCTGTATTACTGCTGTCTGTCTGTTCTCCTCACCAGAGGAAACCAAATCCATATCCTACAATGCAAATGGCGTGTGTGTATACATAAGAAAAAAACAGAGCACATTGTTAGAATAGCTAGTGTTTGCTGAAGCATTAGAGTTTGGCCTGAAGCTTTGTAGGACCAGAAAGCTCTCACTATGTTTCTCTTTCACACCAAGACCCCTCTGTCTAACCCCACTATGTACAGACTTTTGTTACACTGAGTCCATAAGTCTACTATTCCATGGCAACGTGATCATTCAAAATAATACAAATATTAGTACAGGGCTCTAGACTAACTTTTTGCCATGGTTGCACTGGTGCGGCTAACTTTTTTTTCTTACGTGCACTAGCATAAAAGTTAGGCGCACCCAAATTTTTCAACCGCATCGCTTAACCCCACTGTTTTACATGTTTCACACTAAAACATTTGCTAACTTTGCACCAAAAACAATTTTAAAAAGCAATTTTTGCCCCTTTAAGTTTTTGCAATTCTGAATTGCCCTTCTGTTCCTTTGCAGTGCCTCTGCTGGTGTTTCCCGGTAGGTCTCTGTTTCTAAACAAAATCAGGGCACTAGAGTGCGAATAATTTGGTTGCAAATGCGACCTAATTTCTCAATGGCACAACTAAAAAAAATCCTAGGTGCGACCAGCCGTTCAAGGAAAAAAAAGAAAAAGTCTCTGCAATTCTGAAAGTCTCTGTGTGGCCAAAAGCAGACAAAATTATGCCGATATCGTGGCCTAAACCAATCATGAAGGTGCTGCTTAGAGTAGCTGAACGCGCCGCTGAAGGGCCGCAGCACCGACTCCGTGCTGCTGCTGTTCAATTGGTTTGTGTGTCATGCGCGTGTCTCTGCACAGACACGCAGAAAGGGGAAATGACGTAGGGAATTCCCACAATAATCCAATAGCACATGGTGACACCTGCACATTTTGCCAATGTGCCAATGTTCTGCCAAAAAAAATCCTAGGTCGCACCAGTGCGACCAGCCATTCAAGAAAAAAAAAAAAAAAAGTCTCCACACTCTGAAAGTCTTCTGTGTGGTCAACAACAGACACACATTATGCCCATATCGTGGTCTAACCAATCAGAGATAGTCAAGGGCGGAACCTCTCAGATGCCCACGCCCAAGGTAAGATGTTCAGATATTGACATGTTCAGTTCGAAGTCTTTGAGGCACTTTTAATTTTGACTTTCTTTTTATTTTATATGTCTTGAGATATTTTAAGTTTAAATTTCAGCTCAGTGAAGCACTTTAAGCACAAGAACTTTTTCAGTACCGTATTTTTCGGACTATAAGGCGCACTTATAATCCTTTCATTTTCTCAAAAGTGTGCCTAATGTATGAATTCTGGTTGTGCTTACTGACCGCGAACTGATTTTATGTGGCACACGGGGCTCA